>JABASI010001056.1:0-22769 GCA_019776505.1 Tomocerus nigrus
TTTTTCGCCCCCCGCCCCCACCTCGCCCCGCCCCGCCCCACCCATAATCGTGTTGGCGCCCCCCGAAACTGACTTCTAAATACGGCACTGTCTACAGCAAGTCATACGAGACGAAAAATTCGCGATTTCTATTGAATAAAGGATAATTTGATTTGTCTGAATTGAATTTATGTGGAAGGGTCTGCTGTTTTAATGAACATTTGATAAGCATTATTTGTTTTCGGTAGTTCCATGAGTTTCTACCGTGGTATTACATTATTCTGCTGTAGAATTATCTCTCATGGCTGTGTTGTGTATTTCTAAAGCCTATTCTCTCACACAATCGGCCTTACAGTGAAGACAGTTAGTGTACGAGTAGAGTGCAGATGAAACAAACTAACATAACGCAAATGTAAATCAAGAAAACGTGAGTTATCAATTTAGTTTTATAAATATTGATTGTGAGTATCTGAGTAGAGTCGTTAGAGTGAAGAGTATGAACGTAATAGTGCACATACACACTGTTCGAATTTCACCTGTTTCGCTTTGGTTATTTGCTATAACATGAACAAACGGACTGAGAATGCCAACATTCGCAATGAAATGTCAAAGAGATGAGATGAGCAATGAACAAAGCTGATAGGTTTTGAAGGGCATGGAAGTAGTAGTTGATTGCGAGGATGCTACGAGCTACGATGTCAATGGTAATACATACGTGTATAAAGTGCAATATACATTAGATGCACATAGGGCTAATAAATGCTATAAAATAATAACTGCAAGCACATAAAGAGTTAGGAAGATTAATAACTTATACATAGTTATTTATTTTATCTGTTTATTATTACTAGCATCCAAAGTGATTTACAACTGCCGCATCAGCTCACGCTAATAAAAGCATAGAGATGTTTAAAAATGATGTTTTTAGTTGCAGATTATCTATACGAGGTATAAAAATGGAGATAGTTCTAATTATAAAGCTTCCGAATGCAAAGTTTATCTTTGCATCGAAAATGAGTTGCATTTTGTCCTCGTATTAACATGAACTACACAATTCAAAACATTCAAGCAAGTAGGTAAATCAATGTTTGTTTTTCTAATAAATGTGTACACAAACAATAGCAAGAGAACTCATCTATTTTAACTCACGGATATGTATTCAACGTGTTCGCACTCATGAAAAGAACTCCTTCCCTCCTCTTCCTGTTTATTTAAGTAATGGAATATCATTATGTTTCCATCTTAGTACAGTGAGTGATACCAGCAGACTTTATAAGCCTATAATTTGACAGCAATATTATTATGCTATTAAATAATTGTCTCAGATAAATCAATTTTAAGGTTGATCAATTAAGGGTTAATGGTCCTCCTAACACCTACACAGACATCCGTATAACAATAAGAACAATTATGGGTACAAAGTGATTAAACTGGGTTGGTTGTGGTAATTAACATGTACTCCAACATCAAACGTCACATTGATTTCTAGTAATCGCACTTTAGCATCAGCAGCTCATAAATTATTCATTACATTTCCCATTAAGACACAAAAGCTATGCTTAATTATTGTACTAGTGTCAACAATGGTAATTACATACATATTCCAATTAAAGGTCACATTATGTCATATAGAGATGCACAACCAGTAGTTAGTAGAAGTAATGTTGACTAGTTTCTTGGAAATTTTTCTGGGAACCTACGCAAATGAAAGGAAGAGGAACGCTACCTGTCTACATGCCATTTAACAAATCCTGATCTGATAGACTGTTATTTACAATGTGCATCCTCAAACGAAAGGAACAACAATGAAGAGCGAGAGCTAACAATTAATAAATACAGTGGAATTGTATTACTATCTAATCGTTCTGTGAAAACGCATGCATTTACCTTCAGTATTTCTCAAAATGTTTACTACTACTTACTACTTAGTACTTATGTAAATGATGCTTTTGATTTGTCTTGCTTTCCTGGTAGTTAAAAACGTCATTTTTATGTTGAATATTAATTCTATGAAGGTAATGCATAATAGTTGTATAATAAACGGTAAATACTGCTAAGTAGTGATTATCTATATTTTAAAGAAATACTAACGTTATTATATGCAGTTTCCACTACAGCATACTACAAATCCAAAATACTGTAACAACAACTTCTGACTTTATTGATTTAAATACTTGGGTTGCAATTAATATGCATGGAAAATTTACGCTGTTGTTTGCGAGTGCATTAAAACAGATAAAGAAAGATATGCGGTTGGTTATTAGTTTATTTAATTGTTTAACATTTTCCATTTCGATTCCGCATTCTATGCCTTTGATTCATCCCTCAACCTTACATTTGTTTTGAATCATTGGGCCATTACCATTGTCATGTCACAAAACTAATTCTACATTAAATAATTAGTTTACGTTGCACAACTAATAAAATCATCGTTAAAATGTTTTCCTGAATCTTCTGCATTATATTAGTCTACTGTATCAGTTCTACTCTTTTTCGACATGGTACAAGGTGCAAATTGGTATAAAATATTTGTGTAATAAACATGCCGAATTTGTCCTGAGCAGGTACCTATGTTATGTTACATGTAACTATTGCCTTTGCACGAATTAAATTACTACAGGTGAGTGGCTCAAATTGAAAGAAACCTTTAAAAGGAGATATAATTTGTGTACTTTAAAGGTTAACTGTCTTAGTATTCTTCTTGTCCTACAGGAAAATAACTATTTCTCGTCTCCTCTACAAAGTACATTGCAATAATGAAGACCATAAACAGATATAATTATTATTGCGTCGGTGTTGACTGATTTGATTTTGATCTGATTTCAATTGATTCCTTTCATTTTCCAGCATTTTTATCTGTGACTGATTCAAGTTTTGTTGAGTAGAGCTCATGAGAAATATCATTATAACCTTAAGCATACTTGTAGCACTTTTTATAGGCACAGGACTCACCTTAACTTGAGGTACAAAAGATTTCATTGTACTATTCAATTTAATTGCATAAAAATTGACTTAGGACTTAATGGTGTACCTGCACCCTACCAAGAATTGCATTTTACACTTGCTACGGGGCAGCTACGTGGAATTTTCTCATATATCTCTCATGTAAGTACGCAATAATAAAAGTCATCAGTAATGCATTCACTATTTTTGTTATGCCTATACTATTTTTTCGTTACATAGGCTTACTAAGCACTTTTTTTATCTCTTATATATCGTATCGTAAGTGAAGGTACTTGTACTATGTGAAACTAAACGGATATAGATGCCTTAGATAAGAGTAAATTAAGTAGAGTAGCACAGACCTAGCTTCGTATATACTTGGCTTCATTCATATTAATAATTTATCGTAAGATATTTGATATATTGTGTAGGTGCTTCATGCAAGAATACTAGAGAATGTCCGCAACGATAAATATTGGTTTCTAAAGGTGAACTGTCAAGAGGAGCACCCAAGTTGATAATTTAGTATTTATTAGGCTTAATGAACAGATGCGGGCCACACTCTCAGGTCCACTAGTATTAGCTAACTAACTTCTCAACGGCAAAGTTGCTGACGACAGGAAAATGAAAACAAAAACTATATACAAACGTGTGGTGTGGTCTGGATTGGGGTATGTTGTTCATTTTAAAGGGGCTCCTAATTAGAAATATCTGATATATACAGATAGAACTACTCTTTGGATGTAATAATATACTTTCGTGATATTATCAATTAATTATATTTATTTTACCTTCAAATCCAAAATAAAAGGGTGACCTGTCTCATGCATTCCGCAGTTATCTCCTTATTGGTGCCTATTTGCACTAATGATCTTTAGAACACCTTATTTATTGCCCAGAAGAGTATCATTATCAGTAACATAATCATTTCTCTTAATACTTATTATTAGTCATTAGCCATTAGTCTTAAGGATATTATGAACTTCCTAAGAAAAAATCTGAAATAATAAATGAAGTAAGTATGTTCCTATAAAGGATTCCCTGTTTTGTATCACATGGAAATACTGAAAGGAAACTGGTGTTAATGTTATCCTAGGGCAAACGAATCTTTTCCAAAATTCTTGACCATGAAATATCCACGCTAGGATTTATTATACTTATTAGTTGCGTACATCCTTTAATTGCATTCCTATTATAGGTACGGTATGGAAATAAAGGTGACGCAGGCATGAGAAGTCAGTAGATATGTGTAATTTATTGGCGTAGCTTTTCTTGACTATCCTGGAATTCTGTCATGTGCTTAATAGCTTACAAATTATGCATAAAAATTTAAATGAGATGAGAAGTGTACCTAGGCTTAGAATGTACAAGGCTCTTCGTTCTACCTCCACCGTTGTAATACACACACCTACGAAAATGTTCGTGTGTATTTACGTATTCGCATAGTTCAATGAATATATTAATATTTATATTGATAATACCAGTGTATACTCAGGCAATTCACCTGTTCATATATACCTATATATAAATAAAATGCCGCAGTCAGAAATGACACCAGTTCAAAATGATGGTGGCCGAAATAATGTACAAGGCTCTTCGTTCTACCTCCGTTGTAATACACACACCTACGAAAATTTTCGTGTGTATTTACAAATAGTACGTGTTCGCATAGTTCAATGCATATATTAATTTTTATATTGATAATACCAGTGTATATTTGTACTATTGTACTCAGGCAATTCACCTGTTCATATATACCTATATATAAATAAAATGCCGCAGTCTGAAATGACACCAGTTCAAAATGATGGTGGCCGAAATGGCTAGCCATTTCAGTTTATGTTAGCTTATGGTTAGGTTAGATTAAGGTGATTTGAGTGGTTAGCCATTTCAGTCACTGCACTGGTGTCATTAGTTTGATGATGTTTACGTACTTTACACGATGGCAAGGAATTTACAGGCACGATCTGTATTGATGTATGTCGATTCGTATAGAGCTTGATTTCACTTTATAGTGTGTTAAAAAATAACTGGACAAAGTCAAAAATTAATAATACTAAAGAAAATAATAGCAAAGTATAAAATGTAGACTATTAATAGGTATCCATTACCTGTTATAGGTATCTATATACTTAATTAGATCTACAATCGATAACGGAATAATTTGTTCCTTTGCAAAGTCAAAGATCGCTTTATAAGAGTATAAGAGATATGCCATAATCATGCACAGGTGAACAAGGGGTAATTTATATCCCTCTTTACCTTTGTATAGCATTTGCTATACCGTAGACGATATCTGAACTACTATCTATATTTTAACTTAGTTCAACAAATTGGACTTTTTATGTGAATATTATCTGTAGCCATTCTACACAGGATAAATAAGGTTGATATTCTTATGTACGTTAATAATGTATTCTTATTTTTAAGGACACCCACTCCTTAACCCTACCGCAACATTCTATTAACTCACTTTATAATTCTCAGCATCGACCGTAATGAAAGATATATCTCAGTAGTGTTTATCCGTAGGTATAACTATGCATAATGCATAACCAATACATCGAGATATATCCTTGTTGCTTATTATTATGTACTTACCTACTTGCAATTGTAGTTAGTCGTAGCTAGATATTATAGGTATTCACACACACATTAATAAAAAGTAGCAAGTATATATAAAATATAAAGAAATGGCATGGTTTGTGCAAACTCGTCCCTCTGTGAAAAAATAGCCCAAATGCTTACTCATTCATTGTCAGTTAGTCATGAATCTATTGCTGACGAGGTTGTCAATAGTCGAGTTACTAGAATAACATTCATTCACACAAGATTGTGTGCGAACTCTATACACATGTATTTTTGTACAATTCTTACTCTGCCGTGAAGAAACGTATAATTTTTTAGACAAAATACTTATTTCGCATGTCTAGTTTCCATGTACAAGAATAACTATTGCGAAATTAGCATAATATTATACTTTATAGTGTTTTATACAATACAACTAGGTCTTGTGCTTTTTTCTTTAGGTAAAACTAAGCTAATCAGTTGGAAAAGTGTATACTAGTAGTTGTTTGTGAATTTATCCACGCTAGGATATTTAAAACATCAAGACCTACATCAAGAGTGTTTTGTTCATGGCAGAATCTGCATCGGTGCAAAGTGGTTATTAGTGAACGCGGATTTACCTTTCCATGACCTACCGTAGGATGTGACATGGTGATGTGCCATCAAAAGTGAGACAAATTTACATTTACATGAGCCTACACGAAACTCGTGCCACTAGTAAAATAAAGTGATTGAGTGCTGTCTTCTGCTGCTCACTTCGGTTCTCACGGATTTACTGCTAGATCGTAAAAGTCCTGGTAAAACGAAAGTGTATATATACATAGGACACATGTCCTTTCCCAAATGAATCGTAAAATAAAAAGCAAGTTTCGTGACTGAGACAGCTTTCTGTATGATTGAGAATAAAATCTAGGTCAGTTTTAATTTTTTTGTTAAAAGTTTCTCGGAAAAGTGAAGCGTTGACGAAGACTGAAAGAACGAGGAAGTCAATAAACCGAAAAGGAATAATAATAAAAGTTCATAAGCTAAGAAGTTGTAGTAGTTTTAAGTGTATGCTAACATCGTAAAAAATACACATAGTGTAAATCTTAGCAGTTTGCACCAGTGAAAATAGTATATTGCAGATTCTAGGTAAATTCTTATGAACTATAGCAAATATTGGCATAATTATTAATATTTGCACATCGGATATGCAAACTTCTGGTATAAAAAGCTGTAAAATTTAAAATAGCTTTCAAGCACTAACTTTATGCTTTCAGTATCTTATGACATAAGTACGCTTATGATAATTCTGTAGAATGAATATCTAACTCAAGGAAGTTCTTAGTTGTTAAGTATCAGGAAGACAAGACAAAATGTGTAATTTTTAAAGTGTCTTCATTGCTGAATATCTTCGGCAAATGCATTGGGAAGATGAGCAGATGGCATTTACGTTTATGCATAGTCATTGCAGTTTAGCTACTAGTGTTTTATCGTTTAATTCCCATAGGTTAGCTAGCATGCAGAAAGCACAAAAATGAATGTACACTACACACCTTATATCATAAAGGAGGTAATTTCTGACAAAGTACATAATCTTGTATATTGAGCAAAAAGTTTCTTTGTTTACATCACTTACTACCGTCTGCTCCAAACTCCAATGCATAAAAGAACCTTTCCTCAAGAATTTCTGTAAAATGAACACCAAAGGACAGTGCATCAATTACATAGCTCATTTGGTGAGAAAGGGTCTTACATAGGAACATAACTGAACCAAGGACATGAGATTTGTGATTAAAAAAAGATTTAGCAGCCCCTCAGTTACATTATGACAGTTATGGCTATGTTGTTATCAAAGAAGTTTTTTAAACCAATAGATCTATTCAAAATATGCAGCCCTAATAATCTATGCTTAAAATCCGAAAATCGTATATACTTATACTGTTACAGGCATTATGTAAAAATGTTCACTGTGTGTGTGCATCAATACCATTTTTTAAACGATGAGTTTTTAATTACTCTGCAAAGTGATAGATTACAAAAATCATGTCATATTTTTGTCTAAAACGTTGTTCAAAACGGGCCGTACTACTTTAATTAGAATGATAGTAACTGTATAAGATTATAATTTTATCTAATGGTTAGTATACTTTTTAACACGTTAATTTGTGTCAGTAATGAATGGGGTGTTCAGAGTTTATGCATAGTCCCATCCCCATGTACCAAGTAAATGTCAAGTTAGTAATGGAGTTAAAATGTTTGGTTTTGTCCTTTGTTTTCATTTGATAACTACCTAACGCAGCAGAAAATGAACGAGGGATAATCATTCTAATTAATTATTAATGACACGCAACCTAGCAAGAGTCATTATTTCCAACGTACAGACTAACTGTCTCCCTGCATTTGGTAGACGTAGATGTAATAACGTTATCTGCAAATAAGGTGCATTGGATATCCGCCTGCTTTAAATGAACCCCTTTTTACTGCTGGAATCCAGTTTAAAAATTATTCAGTATGGTATTTTCCTATAAATTCCATTTTTTGTTAAGGAATTATGTATTCGTGACAAATATGTACTGCAGGCATGAATTTTACAATAGAAGCAACCTTAAAAACGAGTATATAATAAACGTTTTGTGTATGAAAAACATGTTTGTGTTGATGTACCTTAGAAATACGCACAACAGGTAAATTAAGCTTTGTTAAAGGTTTGTAGTGTATTTCTACTTTTCTCAATGTCTCCTTACTGCATGTTTTCAGATGCACGAACGTACTACTAATAATATTTATGACTGCGCATATTATAAGTGTGACAAAAACCTGAAACATGTGCTACTCTATTTTGTTATGCATACGCACAGAGAAAATATTTCAGATTATTGGTAGTTGCCTGTTTAATAGTAGAAGCAAGAACTGAACTTAAGATAAGGCCATCCCTGATAGGCAGCCCCAAACATAAGCAGAATACATAATCAGGTTTAGGTGACTATTGAAAAGTTATTTGTAAATATTATTACGCATATTGGCAGCAATAACATTGCAATAAATATGTAGAGCATTGTACAGGATATTGCTTAATGTAGGTATGTAAACTATGAACACAACTATAAAAATTTTGTCACTTCAAGTAAAACCTGCAAAAAATATTTAGATTCTTATGCTTTCGTGCTATACATTGAGTTGAAGCAATTTTGAGACATTTAGGTAAATGTTATATGGCCCATTTCAAATTATATCGGAAAATTCTTATTATTCCTTCTACTATGGTTTCAGGCCAAAAGCTGTAGAAGAAAAAGATTAATGTTATCCGTCGTAGCCTGTAATTATGATTAACAGTTAACATATTGCTGGAAATGTTGTAGCGTAGTGAGAATATTTTATTTGATGCAACAAAAATGTTTTCCTTGGACTTTAGATATATTTAACCACAAACGATTATGTGTGACCCTGTACTTAAGCTCATGTGACGACTAGACTTGTGAGAGATGCAAAGACCTAGGTGTGTTCTGTCTGCGGTATCACGCTAGTCGAAATCATTGCACACACAGAGAGAATTGACCTTCCGGTAAACCAGTTGAAAGTGAGTGTTTTGTTTTGGTCTGGTTATCGAGCATCCATAAATCTCTTGTATAATCACAAAAGTACAACTTAATGGTTTACATCAAAGACAACAAAGGAAAACCCAGCAAAACATTGAATATGTATTCATCAGAGCGAGCGGCTGACACAATCAGTCGAGTAACAATGAAATATTATTACAGTAATTCAAAATAATTCTCGAGAGCTTAAGAGGTAAATAAGATAACAAAGATGTAAATTAGTCTTGGATTATAGAGTAGGTGAGTATGTGAGTAGATGAGATAGACAAGACAAGAACATGACACAGTAAGAAAGAAGGGTGTTACAAAATGCGTGGTTTTCGTCGAGTAAAAAGCTAATGGGTCGTACACAGTCGTAGAAGTGTATTGAGCTGACAAAGCAGGCTTGCTAATTCATTTCACTCTAGGCTGCAACTGTAAACAAACAAATCTATTAATTTTTTCAATTCAGATTCATCTTTCTTGACAGTTATCGAATCATCAACTGAGATTCGACTCAACTCAGCATTCAACTCAAGGAGCACTTCACAGTGCGAATGAAATGAATGAAAAAACAAACCGCCTCCATAAAATCAACAATAAACATTCGTTTTGATTCGCATTGATATATCAAAGTAAATAGTACGCACTATAGTAAATCATAGTTGTGTACACGCAATAAAAGCTTTTTTGTCTGTCTCGTTAGAAAGAGTAAGTAATGTGCGTGCGTGAGTGAGTAATCTAATATTGCGCTACAGTACGGTAATAAAGTCAAGGCATAATTGTTAGTACAGTACATTATTGCTAGGCCAAAGTCATGTTGCTCACACAGCCTAAATGGAAAACTAATCTGAAGCACCTTGGTCTTGAGATGTGCTGCTGTAGAGGAGAGACAGTTGCTTCCGGATCGAATCTGGGTTACGCACTTTGATTTTACGATCAACATAATCCTATCTTATTTTGACTTATTCATTCGTCAATACTTTTTATTGCTCTCTGACTGCTCTAAGTAGGAGTTTAGAAAAACATCCTCAGGAAATCACTCATTATAATTATTATAGCATTTATTTGGTTCATAGAGTAATTCCACTTCGTAAATATGTCTTTCATAGCAAAAAATAATTACAGAAGATAATGTAGATGTTTTGAGCATTGGTAAACATGAATTAAGCTATTTAGTGTTTGTTTAGCAGTGGTAGTTCTTAATTCATCCTTCAAATTTGGCTATTTCCCTTTGGAGTAAGGATTACCTTTGTTTGAATGGAGGAATTATCTGCAATTATCTGAAAGGTACTACGGACTACGGACATAGTCTTTATTACTTAGACAGAAAACAAAAAAGGATTTCAGAGAGGTAGCAAAAGGATGAAGTATATAGTTAAGTAAGTACAAACCACAACAAAGTGATGTTATAAGATGGTACATGTTAAATATGCAGCATCATGAATAAAGAGTGGTAGTCAGTCAGTAGTGGAGATATGTATGTGAATTCCAAGTGCATTCAATGAATGCTATTGCTAAGTTTAAACCAAAATCCTTCTCAACGGGCATTCAGTTACTAGTCAGCTCTTACCCTTTGCTGCCGCAACTCCTAAACCAACTCAACTCTCTAATTACTCAATCTGATCTGCATTCTTAGAGTTAGATTAAATTCCTACTTGAGCTCCTTTGTTTTCTCAGCTCTACATTCACAAACACTTTCATCTCTCTTGGCAGACTTGCCTTCTTTTTTGATTTAACCGTTACAGCTACATATTTGACTTTGTCTAACCAAAACAAAGCAGAGGATTGCAAAACAGCAATTTGTTATTATGCTCCGTTCGTACATTTAGAGTCGACGTCTGCACACGAAGCGACGAGTGTTACATTCGTAATTCATATACACAAAGCAGTTTAATTAACATCTTTCTAAGTATAATGAATCTGCATTTACGCATCTACTGCTACAACGTAAGTAAAAATGTGGTGTTTTGTGTTTGATAGAAGTGAATATCATTATTCGCCTAATTATTTATCTGTCTCTCCATCACATCTCTTGTTAGTAATTTTCAACTGTGTAAGTGTGGATTTTCAGAAGTGACAGATTGATTCCTGAATTATAGATCGAGTTCTAATAGATTACGTATAGTGAATCTCTGGGTGTGTTCTTCTAAGTAAATAAATAGTTTGCAATTTACATAACCCCGATTTTATCAGAAATCAAAACAAACAATTTCTTGGAATTACTAAGCAGACACACTAGAGTACAAGTCATGCAAAACAAATGAAATGGCTACGTTACGTGTGCATATCTAATGAGTATATATAATATTTTGAGTCATTAAAGTATCTTTTAGTGCATCTTTATGCACCATACTGCACCAGACCAGTCGCTACTAGAAGAAAACGGACTTGAACAACATAATATTAGGTAATTAGTGCAGAATTATACATACATTATAGTATTATGTCCGAAGTCATAATGTGTTTCTAAGTAGGTAGCACGAACTAAAGGATTTTACCAAATCAGAGTAGGTATAGTGCATTTTCTATCTCTTTTTCCTCTAAATTAAAGACATTAGCTCTCAGTTTGAGGTTATTGTACAGATTTGGGAGCACGAGTGCTAAACAGAAATCAACACAGGTGAAGATTAGCTAAGTATAGTCAGTTAGACTCGTGATAGTATAGTTTGGTTTACCCCAGTTGAACATTTACAGATAAATAAATAATACACAGATAGAGTAGAGGCAAAGGTAATAATAAAAGAGCCGAACCATTGAAAGGTTTTACCAGTTTAGCGACAGCAGTAGCAGTTGCTCTACTGTCGCTGCCTTTCATGTCAGCTCCAATTTGCTACCATATTTTCCTTGCGATTTCATGATACGATAAAAGGGGACTTATTGCACACTTCAGATTTTAACTGAGGGGAAAATGCAAAATTGCATTTTCATTTTATTATAGTTCAACGATCCACCACCGAAGTTTTTCTTCCTGATTACTTTTTCTTCTGTTGGATCTTTTCTACTACCCACTCAGATAATTTGTGTATTTAGTCAAATTATTTCAGTATTTCAAAGAACATTACTCTATCTACAGGATTCATTTCTCTGCCAAAAAAACCAAGTGCAACGGAACAGCGCACGTCAAGATCTACGCTCGTAAACGAGGCTATCAAATCTGTATCAACTCACTCAACTTTTACCTAGACGCTGCTGGTTCTTCTGTCTGCAACTTGAGCAAGTTGAGATACGTGAGCTTAGATGATAGAACATGTGTCACTGAGTCTAATTTAAAAGAATACTCCCGTTAAGAACCTTGCAGTCGACTTCTGTTTGTGATCCTGTCAAGACCGATTCGGTTTTCTTTCTCCTTCACTTCCCTAGAAAAGCTTTACCATCTGTATTTCTTGCTCTACTGCAATATTACGACAAATATTTCACGATTATTTCAAGATGTGCCTACCGGAAGTTGTAAAAGCACAACAAAGTACTAATCTCCTTTGCATTCTTTCATAACAATAGACACTAAAAATAACAATCGCAACGTGTGCGATAAAATAATTCGTTTCTAGCATTATTTTAAGTCAATTTTTATTGAGTACTGAATTTGAGCTGTTGTGCGAGTGTCGCGGAAAATCTCAACTTTTAAGAAATAAAATGGGAAACATTTGCTGCAACAACTGTAACCATTTTTACTGTGACCAGTTCGTTTCGGGGTGACTACAGAGTTTTCTGCATATCTGCAGAAAACCAGTGATTATCATCAGCAATTAAGTGACGCGTTATAAAGTCATATGAGACAGGTTATCAAAGTTTCGCAACTTTTGATTGACACCTCAATTGATACACGCACGCACGTTTAACTGTGGTGCTCCGTGCTCCGCAGATAATTAATACAGTTTAGAGTCCAAGTAAACAGTGCTGTGGAGAAATGGGCACTGGAAGCGGCATAGGTGAGACATTCGTCATTTTTGAAGCTATTGCACTTACTCTTCAAATTCTCTCTATTGTTTTCAACGGAGCTATTATTTGCACTGTATGGAAAAAATCTCTTCTTCAGTATCCATCGAATAGGTGAGTCACTTTATATTCTGAATCATATTTCACCTGTTCTTATCCGCATCCTATTTATTTGTCATTTTCTGATTACCTGTATGCAGCGTGTACAGCATATATATTACCGGGCAATGCAGGATAGGATATGTCATAGGTTATGTCATGTAATTAATAGACATCACTAATCACTATGTATTTACCTAGTATAGTAATGACCATACGCACTTCCCTACCTGTGTATTACTTTTACTTATGTTATTGTTATTATTCTCAAACAACCATTGATAACATTTTACCACGAAAAGTATCAATAGAGCTAATCCCCTCTCCATTAAACCACCCTCGCTCACTCCATTTAACCACAGTTGCATACTGTATGCATTTTGTGTTGCTAATCCCTCATGTACATATTTAGAAAATACGGGTATTATAAATATATGACTTATATGGAGATTTATTTTAATATTCGGGAAATACTTATTGATGTCACTGGTATATGAAATATGACCTTATGACTAATCTAATGTGCCTGTAGTTTGGAAATAGGACAATAAGGATATTTAGATTACCTAAGAAAAAGAATGATTCACATTCGTATTTTCTGGCTCAGTTAGTTATAATGACCAATTGATAGGTTGATAAAACATTTCAACAGCATGTCATGACATCATAAGACTTCTGAAGGATTATTTGATAATGGAAATCCCGTCGTTACTAGACAAATGGGCATCTTGCTGATTTAACATGATAACATGAATTGAAATTGCATAGCACATTTATTCTTTGTGCCCTCCATACTATTTATGGTTGGAAGAAGCAGATTTTAATGTTATTTCATAAACTAAACTATACCTATATTAACTATATGAAATTAATTGTGAGATATTCACTTGCAGATTTGTCTTCAGTTTGTGTCTGTCTCATCTGTTGGTCTCAATTCTCAGTATTTCGATCTCAATAATTTTGCCTATATATTCTGATGGAAGTGATTCCGCCGTAAACCCAAGTAGTCCTTTAGAGTCCACAGGTTCCCCTTGTAGGAACAATGAAGATGCAATTCTTAGTCACATTATGCTCTACGTCACTTTCGCTGTCGCCATTGGCACTTCCATTACAGTCGCACTTATCAGCGTTGAAAGGTAAGTACCTTAAATTAATTGAACTGCAATGTATAATAAAATCAACATTGAAATAGGATTTTTAGCGTCCTTGCAAATTGCAACAATAATGTCAACATATTTACGCCGACATGGCACAAATATAATTAATTCTTACCTGCCTGTCTATTTTCGTATCTTTGTCTATCTCTAACAATACATAATGTGCCAAACATCATCATTTTGTTTTCACATGTCCACCATGTGCACATTGAACATTAATTATGCAATGTGCGTTTGGAGGATTGGGTGTGTGACTTCGTTTAATTATGTTCAAATATTTCCAAATGATAACAACTCAAGTGCTTTTACGTATCACTACATCATTAGATGTACAAATAAGTATCATTCACAAAAAAAACACAATAAAAAGGCAAATGCATCAGAGCTGAGCGTATTAGCTAGATTAATTGAAATCTTTGTTTTTTGACAGGTATATCACAATAGCTCGTCCCATGAAGTACAAATCAATAGTAACGCCTAGAAGAACTTTAAGTGTAATTATCACGTGCTGGTTTCTCTCTATTCTAATTGCTACACTTCCGATGATGATATTTGACAAGGAGTAAGTCTTTATCAACTCTTAAAAGGCCTATCCTCATCACGATGTTTATAATGTCAATATTATGGATCTATCTTTTATTTATCTTTCTGAATAATATTATCTCAACCTTGATACATTTTGTATAAGACAAGAGCAAAGGAAAGCCGCAGTATAACATACCATGCATAATTTATTGACTCTGTAATCATTCAGGAAAAATATGTGTTTATAATCACGATACACCATTATTAGTATTAGTGATTACAGCGTATAGATTTGTTTTGTATACGTGAGAAATGTTTTACTTCGCATTAATATTAGTACTAAATAGCTTAACTTTTATTGTTTCAGAACCAAAGTATGCGGTAATTTTGCAATGCCTACAGAAAGCCTCGGCCTATACTTTGCATCGGTGTTCACAATTATTACAATTCTCGCCTTATCTGTTATGATTGTCTGTTATTCCCATATTTTCACGGTAAGTCACATTCTTAAATATGTAATGCATAACTAATACTTGGCCTTTACTTATTTACTAGTTGTTCTGCAAAGCTCTTGCCTTGACAAACCATAATATTATTTATATTGTACTAGATAATAGACATTTTATTACTTTGAGACATTGCATTAACATACACAATGAAGTTTACACAAATGGTAATGGTAGTTAGGATTTAAGACATATTATGTAGGTAGTAAAGTTCTCTAGCTTTGTTAAGTTAGGAGGAGAATAGAATAAACTTATCTGATATCATAAGTAAATATTTACTTTAAAACTTTCCTCTGAGTTATTCATTGAGATCAAACAATATATTAAATACAGCTGCATTATAAATTGTAAAGAATTTCCGTTGATATAAGTAGTTAGGAAAAGGAATGCAAAGATTTTTCATCCGCATTACGGCAATTGCAAGTATGGTACATTACCTACTAAATATTAGATAATAATAGTAATGACAAGACAAGTCATCATGCAAGTATTAACAAACAATACATATGTGTGCATATACAGTTATTATGGGTATACATACCTACATGTACTTAAATGAATGGATTGGAATCAACATAGACATTGATAATGACTAATGACCAATGTCATGTGTGGAGTTAGTTGTTGATATAATTTGACTTGGCTATGGATATACCAATTTGAATTCATTGGTTTATGTATGTAATGTGACTTACACTTAAGTACAAGATGATAAATGGTTGGCAATCTGAAAATCACTATTTCCACACATGTACTTTTTTGTTCTTTAATTTACAGTGTGCTCATTGTTTAGCGCAGTAACATTAATGCCTCTAATGGCTGACAATTACTATTATTGCTGATCAGATCTCTTCCGAAGAATGTATCTACTTTATTCATTGCAAATTAAATGGTTTTGAAAGAATTATCAACTGTGTAGATCTTCATCGTGTACCGTTTTCAAAATGTTTTGACCTTTTATTATGTCATATGCAATGATGGTGCAATTTGCAATTCTGTTTGCTAAAAAACAATAACAGTTTAATTAAAGACTGGTCCCGTTTTTGTTCCCCATAAATATAGCATTGAATGTAGCAATCAATCTCTAAATATTGCTTAATACGTATATGTGCATATGTACCCAACGTTATAGTTATAGTTCCTTATTGGTTTCCAGCAAGCAAACAAATTTTTACATTTAAAATTACAAAATACTTGTACTGTACTGGTGTAAAGCTATTTTAGTTGATGATCATGTAAATGATGTAATATAGATTTTAATTCGTGATCATTTCTAAATATAACTTATCGACAAATCAGCATAATAAATATTCAGGGGTATTGTGTAGGCGGCATTAACTTTTTGACTTTACATGTCCGCAAATTACATTGTAATTCTACTATGATACTTATTTCGCCTTTAAATGCAAAAGTACTCAGTTATATTTAAGTAGAATATATAATTAACAAAATAACATGCAATTATCGAAACAGTAAAGCTCATTCCCCAACTAACAGGAAAACAACTTAAGCAACATAATTGTTAACTTAGGAATTTCATGATTCCACTCCACGAGTCAGTCAGGCTATGTAAAGTTCAATTTGTTTAACTCATGTTATCCCTAATGAAAATAGTTTGTAAGAGAGCAAGAGTTATTTTTATTATATAATGGATATTTTATGTTCTCCTGAGGACAGATTGCCAAAGAGAAGTGCCAAAAGGTCCAAATAGGCCATTTTACATCGCCAGTCTCAAGTATTTCTTCAGATTGGCCATCGTCTGCGTATTCAAGCGTAGAAGGTCACAAATGGATGCACTCGAGTTCACGAATTGCGTCCTCCAATTCTCTACTTCACCATGTCCTCATGGCCAATTTGGGAAGACACGGACATGCCCATCCCTTAAGGTACCTCTATTTTCTATTAATTTTAATTTTAATGTGCCACAGATTATGTCATTTTGCTAGTTTATCTTATCAACAACGACTGCCATCCTACAAGTATAAACACAAACTTAAACTAGTATTAATTGATTATTTAACTTAAGATTAGTACAGTTGTCAGCCAACAGCCAAAGAGTAACACATAAACAATCATGTCTAATAGGACATAGAATTCCATTTTAATTTCCTACCGAAATCTGCCCTATTAACATAAAGTTAATTACAAGGCAGCAATACCGTTTTGAACGACTTATCATAATGGCCAAAATGAATTCGCAATACTAATAGAAGTTGTTGCAAATGTAACCTTAAGTTATCACATTAAAATAAAGTGTGCCAGTTACTACAGTTAGTTAGTGTGGATACTTTATAGGGATATTATGCGATTAGCATTTTGTAATGTGAGAAATGAAAATAATAATTATTCCTACAATTAGTCTTATGTCGAATGCATTGACGCGTTAAGGATAATTATTTACCACTCAGGTAATCCCATTCACATTATGTTATATCAAAGCATACAGTAAAATAAGTATAAAGTGGAAAAGACAAGGTCTTCTTTGAGAAAAGATTAATTTAATTAACTTCTGTATCCTTCCAAGGGTTAATTGTTGCTATTTTGTAAGCCGCTTCCGTTCACAAAAATCTAGTCTTTCTACTAGACAGATCAGATCATGAGCTCATGACGCTATTACTTCATTCAAATGATCTTTTATATAATTCTTATGCTCAAAGGATTTTACAGTTAAAACAGTATAGAGTAGTTGTATAAATGTTAATTTACGGTTAACATTTAATTATCAAGAATCGAATATGAAATATTTTGTATAAGTATAACATTTTGAGGTCTATGTATATGTAATAAAAATTAATATTTGCAGAATAATTAGTTCCTATGTAATTTATACTAACATGAGCAGAGCAATATTATAGTTAGTAATACTAATATGGGTTAGCGGCCTTTTCTTTGTCTGTCAAGTGCTTCGTCAGTCATTAGAGTCATCAGAGTAATTTGCTGACGTTTCCCTCTGATTTCTATTCTGCACACGGCTTCTTTATATCTTGCCTTCGTGCAAGATATAAAGTAGATTTCGTTAGTAGCTGTTGTTTCGCTTTGGGGTATCCATAAATATGCATATAATTAGAAAATAAAGGTACGACACAATACACAATATTTGCTATATAGGCACCCGTACTGATTACTTGCAATCACTGTGCTGTAAAAAGGGAAGAATTAGTTGTGGAATTTTTGTATTTTACATAAAAACACCTGCCGTGGGCTAAGTAGTTCTTTTCTTAGTCAAATATTCCAGTGTAGAGAAGATTAAATCGGTCACTGAAAGATTCCAGTAAAAACAAAGACTATACTCTCGGATGACCAAATATATGTTTACATAATTATTGCAATAAAAATATTTTGCAAATGTAGATCTAGTTCTGATTTATTTTGCTTGTTTTTCAGAGTGCCATGTGTAGATAAGTCAATGGAGCGTCCTCAAATCCCAATGCATCAACAGCACAAAATAGTTACAGCCTGTGCCTCGGCACCGCCAACATACGGAGCCAGAGGGACGGAAATGCCAACACTGCCAATGCAAATCCACCAACAATGCTCGATACAAAATAGTGCTCCATCATCCTGCACGCCGCCATCACGTCGTAAATGGCGAACGTTTCTCCAGCACAACTACAATTCCCCTCGTAAAACAATCGTAACAATAGGAGTTCTAATTGGGTCAGTAGTCCTGACACAACTGCCCCTCTCAGCCGTACTCTTTACCCAACTGGAGGAAAATAGCCAAATGTTTTATTTTTGCTACAGCGTTCTCTTTTCATTTTCCTCGCTGTCGAATCCAATTCTCTACGGTTTTCTAAACAGAAGCATAAGGCTGCAGCTGTGGAAGATCTTGCGAATCCGCGACAAAGAACATCGTAAAAGAAAAGCTAGAAGCCAAGGCAGCTTCGCCGCAATCAAAAATCTTCGCAGAAAAGATAGCATTTCCTCGGGTGATCCGAGCTTCTCTCCTAGCAATAGTCGTCGACAGATCAAAAATGAAAAAGAGACAATTGTGGCAGGTGTCTGCTCGAATTTGGAAAACAATAAGGATATGCCAAATGCAAATAGGAGCCCTATTCCAAGTCGTCATAACCCTGAAGTAGCTGCAGATAGTTATGTTTACACACCTCCGATTGACTCAACGAGTACGAGCATCGATAGAATCATCCAGGATTTCCACCAACAAAGACAAAACTCATCTTCTCCACCTAATTCTCCCATTAGCAAGGATAATGAATGCAGTAAAAGTCAATCTTTGTTGGAAGAACTCAAGATTTCCACAATCAGCTCTACTTTAGTTCCCCTTAATGACTTGGGAGAAGCTTCTCATTTGAAAGCTATCCAGGATGAACTGGAATTACAATCTGCATTTCCGAGGAAAACCAGTCAAGATTCGGGTAAGAAAAGCTCTATCTTTGAATTAATTCCATTTGCTACAGATTTCCTATTGACGCCAATAGCATTATGTATTGCACTTCTGCATGGATTCCTTATTTCCGTATTAAACTATTAATATCGTAGACAAAAATGCGTTCCCTACTTCGTCAATCTTTTCTCGTTTGGGGGAAGTACTAAAGACAGCTCCAGTCTATTGAAGAAATGATAATCACGTAGCACATCAAAATAATTAGCATTCGACCAGATCAACAATGATTGACTAATTGGGTGAATACGGCAAGAATACTAAATACTAAACAAGAAATAAAGTGAATATATTTGAAAGTCACGGTCAATGATTATCTAGTTACATTTTTTTGCTTGTAATTAGTGGTCACAGATTACCTGATACATATGAGAATGCATGTACATTCTAACTGTTCAGTAACCTTGCTTTTTTAAGTTGGCAAGATTAGAAGGGAATGCATTCGCAACATCATGAAAATAGTGTACGCTTAAAAAGCCGGTTATTTGTGGTCTGTGAACTGTTTGGGGATACACTGTGTTAAAGTTATTTAAAAACTATGCCTGCACGTTTACTGGAAGTGGAAGGTAAACAATAAGAGGACCTGCACAGTCCAGTATAAATTCCAGATTCCAATTTCCAGACAAGACAAAAAATGTAATAATGGCTCGTAAATTATTGTGCTAGCAAAGAAGTGCCACTTTTTACGCTCTTGCAGACAGCTTACTCTTGTGATCCTTTGGGTTTTGCTCCTCTATTTACAATAGGAATAAATAACCGATTACAAATTGAGATAAAGTACAGGAAGTGCATTAAATATGCACGTACAAATAATAAATACAATGCCTAAGTAGCAAAGACAGAAACTACCATTACAAAGTACAGAGAGGGAATTGAAATATCGTGAAGAACAAGTCGTAGACAAATGAGAAAGGATATTATGAGTAGGTATTTTTATGCAGCAGTAAATTATATTACAAGTCAAGTTGCTGGTGGGTAGGTGCGCTAAGACTTTTGTTCTGTATGTAAATAAATGGGTGTCCCAATGATCTTGTCTAATTGTAATTATGTGTCCCCAGTCACCACAACATTACAACTATATCTATTAACTGGTTTCTACGCATCCCATCTACTCAATTTATTGTAGTTTGAAGTTGGAAGTGGTAGAAAATCTAAATGTGAGTCACGTTGGCTGCGCTAATGTTAATTGTTTATGGGAATGAAATCCCAATCAGGCAGTCAGTCAACAGAAAAAGCTTTACATAAATGCTATATACGCGAATAACTTGATTTACAATGGGAGATGGCAATAAAACTATAATCTATACATTCTAATAAACAGAGAAACAAATAATTTATGATCCCTTTTGCTCTATGTAGGTGCGGATATGACATTCAGTGATGATGACGAAGAGGAAGAAGACAAACATGGAAAATCAGAAAAAAATCAGAGCGTCTCTACAGATAAATCTAAAGGACCACAAGATAAAATGACATTAGCTTTAGCCATCACCCCAACTCCCACACAGGAATTTCAGTATCAAAGTCAAAGTCATTTAGATGTAGAAAGTAGAACAGTGGAAGAATTCTCTGATGCGGATGAACCAAATCATGTAATTGCCCTACATCCACCACCGCCTGATGATCCAGGAGTTGTAAACAACGAAGTTAATCTAGATTTTATTGAAGCTATTTTAGTCAGTACTGAGCTTCATCTTCTCAGATTTTGTGACGACAGCGACTCTGAAGATGAAGAATATGACTCTATTGATGTTTAAAGATCATTTTCTGTATCTGTAGTATTATTTTGTTACTTGAAGAGGCTATTTTCACGTGCTTTTCTCTTGTGTTCAGTATTGTTTTACGTTTTGATAGATAAGAATGTACCGTAGTATTTAAGTATTATTCCATCATCGTTATTAATGGCAGCTGATTAATTAACATTATAGTATTGTATTTATATTTACATTTCTGTTACGTATAAATGTAACCTACTTATAGGTACATACCAATTCAAAATGAAATAATATAAGGTATGTATTAACGCTTACGCTTAATAATTAAAGGGTGAAATTCCCCACCATTAATAATGGCAATTAAATAACATGCTGTGTGTCTGTTATTTTGTTCATGAAAACTTATGAATTCGCTTCTCGTAATAAAATTGAAATAAAATCTTTCTCAGTTCTACGAATCTGCTAATCGGGAGTTTGTTCCCATTGAAAGCAGCCTTATAATAAAATTTTGTGATACTAACTATATACTATTTGTATTATTAGATTTCTTTTCATGCTTAATTTTAGTATAACCATTTTTATTGTGTAGAAACATTTTAAAATTTCGATATCTGCCTTATGAGACGTATGTATATCCACAAATCGTATTCAGTCCCTTTGCTGGGCTTCTAAATGTAATACATGGCAATGCACATAAAATCTTCATCGTTTTTATTCGTGTATAAAATTCATATGTACATTATTTGACAGTCATCCACTAGTCAAGTTAATCGTGCATTGAAGGGTGACAGCGTATATGAATTATGCCAATAATGTTAGTGAATAAAACCTACTCAAACTTTCGAATGATTAGCAAATGTGTTCAGCTCATCATCAGATGATCGTCGTCGAAGGATTCGGAAAATTGACTAGACTAGCTACACTATAGTAGTTTACTACCTACTAGTTTGCTTTGTAAACTTGGTCTTAGCATAGCTTTACTAGCATTTAGCTTTGAAAGGAACAATTTTGAGTGATGTAAACAAGAAATAATTTACAGATTAATACATATTAATAATATTTAAGAGCAACCCTAACCCAATAAAGTATTAACTAAGAAAGTGGTATGCTACTTTCGTCCAGTTACTAAACATTGAAATAAAACTTTTTGAAAGCTATAGTATACTTCCCCGAAACTTGCTTTAGGTTATTTCCATCCCGTATCTTGGCCATTCTATTGTCCGTCATCTGAAAAGAAATGTAATAGGGATGTGGGATTACGTGCTAAGAATTGAGTATGTGATTCGTTCTGAAATCTAAAAGAAACGCGATAATAATATTATAACCAAGATGAGTTGACCCCCTGTTACGCCTTTCCCCTCCCCTTCCGCCCCCCCCCC
>JABASI010001057.1:0-28598 GCA_019776505.1 Tomocerus nigrus
TATATTTCTACATTTACCTCTACACGCTGGAATTCCACAGCTTTCTTTGCAGTGTCACAAGAGGTGAGGCATACTTCACCAATTATCGTCAAAACTCTTTTCCGGGGATGAGCTTCAAATCGAAACACTCTAAAAACACGACTCAAAGATACAGCTTTCTGTTTCATTGAAGCATGAGCATGACGATGATGCATGGTTTTTGCCCTGGTACTTTGCATTTTGACTGTTGCTTAAAGTTTCAAATTATAATGAGTGTATTTGCGATTTAATTTCTACAACTACAAATTGTATTTTAGTAAATCTATTTTTATTACTAAAGTTCGTCCTAAAATTCAATTGCTGGAAAGTATTTATTCACACCGACAACAAAACGAATATCTACTTGAATTCATTTGTTGGTCATTTCACTGAATTTTAAAGAGGTGACAAAAATTAGTTGGCTATTGCAATAGGCGAGTATATTTTATTATTGTTGTCATCGTCCATTGCAACTCTCCTTCTTAGTACTACGTGCAAGTGCTAGTTGGAAACAATGAATTTCTATGGAAATGTATTATCTGGATAATCTGCTGGAGTGTTCAATGACGAATCCATTCGGATCGGATGGAATCCACCAATAATCTAGACAAATTAGATGCGCATTACTGCGCATTGTGTGCATTATTTTGTCCGGTCAGTCCTCTCGGTCCTGGTCTACTAGTCCCTTGACCCTTGCTGTCCTTCGTCTTCCCATTATATTATGATTGCACTTGTTACAGTACATTTTTTCATTTTGCCCTTTTTGCTTAGTGATGTAAAAAATGAGGGGGTTCCGAGTTCCGGTTGATGGCGGCCTCCGTACAACTACAATTACTACAAATACTACAACATTAAAGACCGTCTCTACGTCGCGTCGGCAAGACTAAAATGCCCCACGCCCACCCTTCGGGAAAATTCCCCACCCTCTCTATATATCTAAGTGCGAGAATAAAACAAAATAGATTTATCAGAATCATTATTAAATATTATAGGTATTCTATTTATTAAAGTCAGAGACGAAAATCAAGCCATGATTTTACGGTGTGGAGGAACATTGATGAGAATTCCAGTCCAGCACTCCCCATCCAGCAAGAAAGCCAATCCATAGTTGAAAGGATATCTGATTTTAGCACAGGGGCCGATAATTTCGGACGTAATGAATATATAAAGTTTATATGTATGGACATGACGAAATTAATGTACCCAATTCCGGTTTTGAGTTTGGACTTTGTGCCATCAAAATTACATATATTTACAAGTTTGTGGCTAAAGATGCGTTTCAGTGATTTATGCAAAGAAAATGGAGAAGATGGATTGACAGAGAGATAACTGTACGGTTAAAATTTATTTGGCATCCAACAAGGAAGGGTTTAACAGGATTACGATGGTTGGTGAAAGGCGACAGTAAAAGGCATAACAAAAATAAAAGTCGTTGTATAATGTAGGATACAGTACTTAAGAAGTAAACCATCCACTACATACAAACTAATGCAAGAGATTGCGACTAGAACATCGATACTAGGTATTTGTAAATGTAAAACATTCAACTCATGCATAAAGTGCTGAAAATTTCAAGAGAGGAAAGGAATATTATTGTTATGTTTATTTATGACTTATGATGAGTAGAGATGTAAATGTAAAGTTTCCAAGGTCAATACATATCCCTATTATAACTGACAAGCCTTAACTGATTCTTAACCTAGTTTTCTACTTTAATTACTACTACAATACAATTAAAAGTATAACCCTGAGGTAGAAAGCGGTACTTAGCAAATACTAGAGAATACGAATTCAAGTACTAGGTATCTACACTTTTGCAATTAATTTATGGTATTATAATAATATAACACGCAACAGTGAAGAGAAGGCAATGAAACCCAACAGCAAATTACTTGTGTAAGCATTTGGTTAGATTTTGGTTTACAGCCGAACCTTGTGTATTGATTTTATCTATCAATATACTATTCTTCTTTCTTCGCTTTTTTGCTGGCATCTTTAGGCTTTCCAAACGTATCGAATACTCTTTGCCACATTATGATATACCAATACACTTGTGGTCCAAGGGCAGCAACAAATGCCAATTTCCATTGAATTGGAAGATTTAGCAGCGTCTAGAAACGTATATGAATTATGATTAAGAAAAATGTAAATCTACTTAAATATCAAAATACAAGAAAGTTTCGCATCCACAAATACCTCGAAGAATCCAATATCATTTTGTTGGCTATATAGGCTAACAGTCCACAGAACGGAGAAAATCCGGAACAAGAAGAACGTTATCAGCATGCATATTCCATTTATCAGATATGCCTTTGAAGTTTTCATCTAAAGAGGCAATAAAAACAGGTAAACAATAAAACAATTGATATTTTCGAAAATTGGACAAATATATATTTCATATTTTTTAGCTGTTACTTTAAATCTACTCAGGATAGATCGCAATGACACGAATGGAGTACTGGCTTCCATCATATACACAATTCCAGCAAAGAAGTCTCCATTGTATCCACCTTCACGTCCATACTACATAAATATTTATATTATTTACTTACATTATTTATATTTAACAGATTTATATGAAAAATGGAAATGATATTTTAAAGATGCTATCTTACTGCGACGATGTAGAATCCAGTTGGAACAAGTAGGACGTGGTGCAAAACCATGACATACGATGACTTGAAAAACTGAATGAAGTCCGTGAGAAGTGAAGCATTGCGACTTTTGGCATGACATGACCGGTAGACATAAAACATGGAAAAAGTGTCGTAGTAGAAATATGGGATCCCAAAATAAGCGTATGTAACAGTCATACTATGAGATGCATTCAGGACATCATGTCTACAATTTACGCAAACGATGAAACCAGCCAGTGCACATGTCAGTGATTGCACTAATGACACAAGCCTGACAACAAAAATAATTATTAATAACATTTTAATTTATTGAACAAACACTCAGTTTTCATATAATTTACGTTAAAGAAAGTACGCGAAAGATATAACTGATAACAGGTAGACATCGACAAATGGCAAAAAACAAATCCGCAACTGTGAACCATACTTACTTGTTTGAAATATCGATCACATCCGGTTCGGTCAGTGTCAGTGTTTTCATCCACTTTTTCCCAGCAGCAGTTTGCATCCAAAATATTTTTGAAACTAAAAAGAGTACAGGGAATATCAAGGTCCCGACAACTAGCAGCACAGCAGCCG
The DNA here is from genome assembly GCA_019776505.1 of Tomocerus nigrus. Lineage (NCBI taxonomy): Eukaryota > Metazoa > Arthropoda > Collembola > Entomobryomorpha > Tomoceridae > Tomocerus > Tomocerus nigrus. The sequence goes on from JABASI010001057.1 coordinate 3,234, forward strand.
ATGGGTCTTGGATATTCATTTCGTCGGTCTTTACGATATGTTTAGCTTTCCTTTATATGTTATGACAATAAAATAAATTATTTATATAAACTTTTCCATTATAAATAACGCATTCATTTAAATTGACGTACATATTCTTTCTTGGGTGTTATTTATTAGCAGTTGTAAAATACCTTAAAGTTGTTGTTGACCGGCTGCTACAAAGCTGAACCTGGACTTGTCACCTGTAGTCGGGCCAGGGACACAACAGTAACGAGGCTTTGCGGTGCCCTGCAGATTTTCAAATCTTCCTTAGTGGATCATAAAATGTATTACTGTATTTCCCCCCTATAATGTATATAAGTATAAGAGGAAAAAGTTCAAGGGAAAAAAGAAAAAATTGACAATAATCAAAAAATGCACAATATGCTTTTATGCTGGTTTCGCTTTTTAATGTAGGTACCATTTTTTGAGCTCCTCGGAGGCTATTTAAATATGAATTGATTGAACTCCTAGAACATTCATCAAAAGGAAAACCATTATTGATTATCGGCTGTTCACGTAATTTTTTTCCTCTGAGAAACATTAAAATCAAGCCCTTATATTGGTAATAAATAATCGAATGGACCAAAAACAAAATGGACGCACTAAAATTGTGCGCGGCTATACAAAATTATTTACAAACAATGAACAAGGAGCGAGCCCTCTTTCGTATCTTTGTTTTCAGTTTAGTGTGGCAGTGCCTGAAGTCTGAAGGTTGATTGATAAGTGATTTCGACTATTATTATTATGTGACTGCTTATGACTATGACTGCCTAATAGCCAACGAACCTAGAATAAAATATAGCGAAAAATATAAATAATTAAAATATAGAATAAAAAAATATATTTAAACCTAATAGCCTATTTTAATCAAACCATTAACCAACCAACAAGTATGATGGCGACTGGGTGACGCCATAGAATTAATCAGAAATCATAGGATTGCTTGCGGGTATGATAATAATTATATGAATTTTGGTTGGACTTATTCGTAATTCGTATTTCGTATTATTATAATGTCACCGGCCTGAAGAGTGGCAGATGTAGCAGTGCTTTCTATAGAGGATAAAAATGAAATAAATGAAGGGTGAAGGGGGCAATAGACAATTGAGGAGCTAGCTAAATCCAGTTAAAGTCCAAACAACAAACTGCAAATCTTTATTAGTCAGTTTACTAAATTGTCACTTGTGAAGTTGTGACGTTGTGACTTTGTGACTCATCACTGTCGTCCTTATTCCTTGTCAGTTTAGAATCTCTTTGCTAACTACTTCTAAATTAATAAATTGGAAATATTATTATATATTGGTAAGTCTTACAATTTTTATACTTACCTAAATTTAAATTATATGACATAAGAGATATAAGACATTTCATATAATATTATTTGACTGTCAATACTGTCATCAGTCATCATTATCAGTCATCACTCATCAGTCATTAGTTTAGTATGCATGAATCTACTTCATAGTTCATACTCTCTCTCTACTAGTTCTAATACTGAAAGTAAACGAGTGACGAATGTTTCACAAAAGTCCATACATACTGGTATAGTATGGACTTTTTTTTAGTACTCTCCCATACATACAAAACTTAAAAAAACATTTGCTTGTATCTTCAATCTTTGTTTCAGACAATTTCGGGTCGATTGTGGAGTTTGGAGTGGCCATTTTTTGGTGTGGGACGCACCCCCTTGTCTTGGGGGAAAATTACATTTTTACCTCGCTGGATGCTAAGGTTAGATGTTTAAAAATCTTTTCTTTGAACTTGTCTGAAGTTCTTGCATTTTTGCGAAACTTGAAAAAGTTCGAGCTGGTCCAAATAACTACAACCTCACTATAAAATTGCTGTTAATAAATACATTCATTGATTGGTTAATTTTAGGGTATAGCCAACAGCAGGCAGTCAGCTCAGCACACTGTTAAAACTAAAAATATTGATGTCTTTTAGTAAGGGCGTGTACTGAAATTTGGAAAAAGAGGAATCCTCAGTCCCCACTAAAATTAAATAAGGATTTAGGTACTTAAAGAAGAAAAAGTAAGAACTCGTTAAGACTAGGAAGATTGTTAAAACTAAACTTAAAACGTACGAACCTCTTTTATTTAGTTATAACATTTTTAAGTTTAAGTGGGGATTCCTCTTGGGGCAAGCAAAGCAAGTATATGCTATACGGCTGTACTTAACTGTGTATGGGAATTCTCACAGGGGCAGTTAATGTAGGGCATGTTATGTTAGCTTGTTAACTCTTACACTACACTGGCTATCCTAACCCTTCAGCTTCATTTTTAGTGAGAGTCATATATATAATAGGCTTTGGCTCTCGCTTTCTAAAATACGACAATGAACGAAATGAAATGGGGTCGGACCGCTTGCAAATACCGGTCATTATGTAACAATATTAACTGCCTACATTATGAAATATGAATCATTCATTATCATTCCTCCAACATCCAAACACCAAATCCAAATATTCCCTATTTTGTATTAAAATGTATTCTATTGCTTTTGTGTAACTTACTAATGAAAATATGAAAATATTAATACGAAAGAAATATGAAATAATCAGAATGGAGTTGAAAATTCTGGTAATCAACGTACGTAAGTTTACAACATAAAACTTACTTCGAAGTAGTTGTGTTGTGCTGTGCTGGCTACCAATAATGTAATATGGAGTACTATTATAATTTATTTTATAATATTTGCAGTAGTTGAGTCGAGTAGTTCTGTAGATTTTATGTTTGAGTTCTTTTCTCACTTTGTAAGTAGGTAAATGTCTTAGTAAAGAAAATAGAAAAAAGTTTTTCTGTTAACTGCTGGACGATAAGATGTAGGTGGTTTTGGTTTCAGTATTCGTTTGGATTTTTCTATAGTCACTTTTTTCACTGTTGTGTATTAACTCTTGAACAGTGAAGTTCAGTATCAAAGAGTAATTTTTTCTCGAAACTTTTCAAATGTTTCAGCGTTATTTACTCACATTTAAGTAAACTTTCGGTTTAAATTACATAGTTATCCCGAAGCAACGCTTTTGTCGCAGTATAGCCGCAGCAAAGTTTTAATTGTATCCCAATACTAAATGGTATTAGGGTAGAATGCAGAAATAACAAAACATCTTTGTATGACAGTCATTTTGAATTAAAAATAGTGTGTATAAAATACTAATGTTTTGAATTTTCGTGCAGTTTCCCTCTCTTGAAATCAGGCAACTCACAAAATCCCGATAAACAGTGAAGAGTAAGGAGAACGAGCCCGAAAGAACCGAATTCCCCCTCACTATATACCATAGTCACGGCCGTCGTTACAGGGATTCTACTCTACGTCTACCCTAATAACCTTTGGAAACGGAAGAAGTAGGAAAGCGAATGTTGTCGAAGCGGTTGTGCTGTAAGCAGAAGAGAACCACGAACCAGGTAGCCTAAATTCTCTGTAAACAAAGTTTGTATAGGGGATAAGTCGACAGGTATGATGTATTATATCGTAATGCTATGCGTTATGCAACTGCAATGGATTCGATATTCCCTGTAGTAGCCTAATGAAGTACGAATGAATTCATGAACATGAAAGATATCCTCATAATTATTTTTTCAGGAACGTTTTTTGAAGTGCTGAAAAGTGGTATCCACCCCTACGAGCCTTGCCACGTTGGTCTTAAAATAACGAAGAGCTGTTCATACTAATTTTTATGCAATGGAGAGTAATAAAGAAATTGATGCAAGTGATGCCACGCCAGCAGCAACAGAAACGGGTTCGGGAAATTCAGATTCTGCTCCGGTTGAAATTTCATCGATGGAAGATTCCATTATTCAATTGAATTTACGAGAAAACATGAACACACCTACCCAAACGGTTGCACGCTGGTCAAGAAAGAAACGACGAGGTGTACATTCCGCTCCTTCCCCAGACAGTGTTGTCGAAGCCAAGAAAACAGCATCGGATTTTAAAAATTCTAACCCGATAAAAATTGCTTTACTCCAAGATTCAATAACAGGATTAAAGGATTTAGAGGAAAAGGAGTTTACTGAACAGGAGAAGAAAGTTATGGCAAAGATCTTTGATGAAGACTACTTTAGTTCATATGAGAAGGTTGACATTCATCTTAGGATGATTCGCGACAAGATCAGAACTGACGCTTATAAAGAGTCCTTAGAGGTGCACAAAAGTTATCTCGAGGTTAGTACAATTTTTGGCACAAGTCATTAAGTTCACTAAATATGATATCAATTTCGGTATACATGGATTGCATTGCCCATTTTTGAAAAAGGTTTCTGGCAAAATGTTTAATTGCTTTTTGTAATTTTTAGAATAAAACTGTGATTGATGTCGGCTGTGGGACTGGAATTTTGTCTCTTTTTGCTGCTCGATATGGCGCTAAGGAAGTGTATGCCATTGAGAGAAGTGGCTTTGTCGAGCACACTAAAAGAATTATCAATAATAGCGAATGGTATCATCGCATAAAGGTTTTACACGGTAATTATATTAAATTCTTATTGTGCTTGGAGGATAAAATGCCAAAATCCTAGAATTTACATGTTTCATAATGTTATTACCTATATTATGCTTGATGCACAAAATATCTTTCGATGATTTAGGATCTGTGGAAGAAGTTGAACTTCCATTTTGGCGTAAATGTGTGGATGTAATCGTTAGCGAATGGATGGGATACAGTCTGTTGTATGAATCAATGGTAGAATCCGTCTTGTTTGCCAGAGACAAATGGCTAGCTCCCGATGGACTTATGTTTCCAGAAAGATGCGCATTATACCTCTTTGCAAACGAAGATTTGGAATTTTATGACTGGAAATATGACAATTATAACTACAAACTGGGAGATATTGATTTAACCCACTTGAAAAAAGTATCATTAGGCATTCCAGTTATTAAGAGAGTCCACGAGACAAAGGTTAGTAGGTTTTGGTCATATGAATTAGACTTTTGTGCTTATGGTTGCATTTTTATATTATCTATTTTTAAATTTTACATAGAAATGATCCTCTTCGTTGTATTACAGGTCGTGACAGATACCGTACCTCTCGTAGAATACAATTTGTATACCATGAAAAAGGAAGATGTCAATTTCGAAGTGAATTTTAAGCTGACGGCTCAAAAACAAGACTACATTAGCGCATTAACAACTTCCTTTACAGTAATGTTTCCACCGACCGAAGAGAAGACTTGTTTTATATCCACTCATCCGTTTTTACCCATCACACATTGGAAGCAAACCTGCTTTTTCCTCAATGGAAGCATTCCAATATTCAAGGTGAGACAGAATACAAACAACTTTACCGGTTTGCCAATGTCATGCATTATCGTATTTGTTCTAGTGATATAATTTGACAATTTGTTTGCATTTCAGGACGAGATAGTAACGGGTACATTCAAGGCGATGCAAAATGCTAAAAACAAGCGTAGAATTGACTTCATTATAAAAATTGATTACGAGGGACAAGGTGGCTCATTTCATCAGATAAATGAATACAGTCTGATCTGATTTATCAATCACTAAATAATTATTACTCTCGTCTAGGTCATTATAAAAAACCGTATTTTATATGCACATTAGATAAATATTGTATAAGATTTAGAATTTTCATAATTAATTACGTTTTACTAGGTGTGTTTAATATGAATTTTAAAAATACCGTGATTGTGATAGACAAAATTTGTGTAACGATTCTTTAACTTGTGACAGAATGTGTCAGTTTGTGTTTCATTGACTGTTGTATTTATCTGTAGCGACTTTGAGACGGTGACAAACAAATGTTTGTGTATTATACTTTTTTCAACGATTCTTTAAGTACCTTTAGGGACTACAGTCGACTGACACGTCCTTGTTTAATTAGTAATCTATATTTCTGATAATAATTAAATAATCTATTTACCGATTAAGACTGTGTTTTCCCAATTTTTGACAAACAAGATCAACAGTAATTAAATGTACATTTATATGACAGTATTTTCTAATAAATTGTGATTGTATATTTCCTACTTTTTATTGTCGTAATCCATTAAAAAATACAGGATTCGTATATATTATGATAATCAATATTTGTAAGAAGGATATACAACAAAATGCAGTATAAAGGAGAGAATTTGGAATTTAGTTGGCATTGGAATTGATGAACTCGGTATGCATTGCGATTTCACTGTAGACGCCAGGGTAGCCTATAAAAAATTCGATTTTTGTCAGTTTTGAAATACAACGATACAAGTCTTGGGCGTTTAAATATTCTTTTTACCTGGACGAGCACATCCGTAACCAAAAGAGGTGACACCAGCCAAATATCTGTATCCACGATCGATCTGAAAATCCCAAATTTTAAGTTAAAATGAGTTCAAAGAAAAATATAAGAATACAAAGAGTTTAATTGTAAGTTTAAATTCTCACGGAAGTAAGTGGGCCACCTGTGGACGAGACAAAATAAAAATATGAATATTAAAATCAGAATAATTCAGGTTACAATATAATGCTAATAAAAAGAATGGAAATTATATATTAATTAAGGTTAGTAAAAGGTTATCCGTACCAGAGTCTCCGGTGCAAGAATCAACTAAAAAGACACAAAAAAGTTAACCATAAGTATTTGTTAATTATTTAAAAAATGATAATTTGTGTAACATGACTTACCACCACCGGTTGGTACGCCTGCACAGATCATGTTATCTTCGATAACACTGCCTCCGTAAGCTTGTCTGCATTGGGCATCGGTAACAATTGGGACTTCAGCCTTTTGAAGAATATCTGGGTAAGATCCACCTTCACGGGTGACTCCCCATCCAAGAATGGAAGAATATCCGGTCGCAACATGTCCACTGGATACAACAAATCATCATTAGAATCTTACTGCAAATTAATTTTAGAATATTTCTAACCTGGGAGCCAGTGGAATAGGAGCCACGAAAGCGTTGAAAACGAATGGAGTCTTTGTTTTCATCACGGCAAGATCATGAGAGAATCCTGATTCTGTTCCTGGATATCTAATGAATTAAATCGAATTTATATTAAATAGAAAAGTGCCAGAATTTTAAAGACGTTTGTCGAACATAATATTCTGAACTTACTCTGGATGGATAACAACGCTCTCAATTTCGCGAGTCTGTTCAGTGGCTTCCGTTTCGCGGATATTATGTTTGCCTGTTGGACAAATAAAATTAATTGCATGGTCCATAATCTAAAACTATTATTAAAAATAATAGGATGAGTTAGCAAAAGTTATCCGAGTTAAAACAGTATTAGAACTAACCTGCTTTTACGGTGAAAGAGTTAGCTGGTCCAACCTGTGCTGGTTGACATTAAAAATGTTAAAATTAATTTCAAAAATTAAAATACATTTTGCTAAGTTTTATGATGTTAATGTATGGTAAACTTATCGGCACAGTGAGCAGCAGTAAGGATATGGGAACTTCTGATAATTGCTGAAAATTAATTGTCACAATATTAAAACACGTTTACAAGAAAAACGATTAAATGAGTAACACAAGTGGGATTTTGGCTCCTTACCAGCACCACAAATATGGCTGCCGAAGTACTGAAGAGAGAGCATATATGGCTGTAAAAACCAAGTTAGAAATTGAAATCTTCGTCTTTTTAAAACTTTTACCAACACCTTTTTACCATTAATTGTTAATTCCAATTTTATTGTGAGTAAAAATACAGAAAACACTTACGAATTCATTAGGGGAAGCAGCCTCACCTCCGACAATTCGTGTAGGTGTTCCGCGCCCGAGGATATGTCGGGGCATAGCTAAAAATTAAATTGCATTTCATTCAGGATATTATTTAGTAAAAAAATTGTTATTTTCTGTTCCACATTTATATTTTCTGTGAAAAATGCTATTATTAAATTACCAGAAGCTGCGGCCACAAGGGCCAAAACGAGGGCAACCTTGAACATTATATAACCGGTGTCGGAACAAATTAATCGATGATGAATATAGGATCCTCTGGTCGCTAAATGATTTATTTAGGCCAATGTGTCGGGCTTATATTAAAATTCAAAGTACTTGACATTGTTTAAACATTGGATCAAGATTTGACAGGCTTATCAGAATGTGCAAATATCTGTAGGCATGTTTTTGTTTGGAACCTATAAGGCTATCTCAATCCCATCTCAATGTCTCAATTACAATTCTGTAAGTTATAATTTACGGTATGTGAAATTGATCCCTGAGCTATATATTATTATAATCAAGTTATCATTAATTAATTGTGGGCATGTATGTATATGATGAATAACTAATTATGAGTGCAAAATTTATTATGCTCCAGTTGGTCACATATTAAGGTGGTGCTCACTATGCTACTTCATAAATATCTTATCTGGTGAAATAAAATGTTGTTATACAATTTTTTAAGATGGATTTCCTACAATTTGTTATACGATGAATCGATTTCACGAATAACTGTTGCACGTAGTCCTCCAAGAAACGTTAATGCACGTTTGAATGTTTCAATTCAATGATTCAAAATATTTATTGTGATGAATATGATACCTAATAATTCTGAAAGCGCATCTTTCCTTACGGAAGCAGTGTATTAATTACAGTAGTCTAATAAATAAATTGGAAAATTATTTTCTGTTCTAATATACTAGGCCATATAATAGCCACCATAATATTATCCATCTACGTACATGAGTCAATGACGATCATTCGATGCTCAATTAAGTGGATTAGTGGATTTACAGTAGATTAGTGGATTACACAGATTACAATAGCATTAATTTAATCATTTTTAAATTTCATTTCAGTAGAAAGATAACAATTTGGATATCCCATGCAGTTTAACTAGCATAAGTGTTAATAAATTCGTTATGATGTGAAACTTCGGTGTACACTGATGGATAACCTGGGCGAGCTATAAAATTAAATTACACGAAAATTACACATTGCATAAAACTTTGATAATTATTTCAATTATTTGGCATATTTTTTGTATCAAGCTTTATGCGGTATTTTTTGAGAAACGGGTAAAAAACCTTACCACATCCAAATCCCTGTAATTGATAAAAAGTAATGAATCATAATTTGAATCTTTTGGAGATTTAAATGTTTTGAATGAATGAATTAAATGGTAATATTGGATATATGTTTTATTATCTTACCCATGACATAAGTCCAGCCAAGTATGTGTAATGACGATCATTTGCTGTAATTGGGCCACCTGTTTGTAAATATTGAACAGAATATTTAGTAATTGCAAAAACATCATTCAGTATCTTAATTTCCAGAAAATATATATTTATATTTTATAAAATAAATAACAAATAGTTTATATTTCACTTATTTACCAGAATCTCCGGTACATGCATCAACTCCACCTTGAGGCAGTCTAAATTATTTAGAGTAGAATTAATTTAGTGTACAAAATGCATATAATATGTAATTTTTATCTAACTTCTCTGAAATTAAATCACTGTTATATAATTGGGCTTACCCTGCGCAAATCATATTATTTTCCACGGCAGCTTCTCCGTAAGCAACACGGCATTGTTGGTCAGAGATAAAGGGAACTTCAGCTTTGTTTACAATATCTGGAAGACTACCTTCTTCACGGAGGGCCCCCCAACCCATAATGGTTCCCCAACCTAAAAAATAAGTTACAATTTACGATCATCTCATCCTAATTTAAAATGATGTTAGTTACAGCTATGAAAATCTAAATTCACTAATTACCTGTGGCCAAATGTTCTGGAGGAGCAATTGGAATAGGAGCAACTTGAGCTGTCATAACGAATGGTGGCTGTACTCTGATAACAGCGATATCGTTCGAAAAACCGGAGGTTTCTCCAGGATATCTTAAAAATTAAAAATTAACATTATAAATAGTAATAATGGCGCAAAGTTACATTCATATATTATTCACAACTTTGTTTCAGGGAAATGAAAATTAAATCAGCAATTAGTACGCGAAATCATTTTTACAGTTAGAAAATTACCCAGGATGCACGTGAACGGCGGTGACATATCTTGTCTGCTCTGTCGATTCTGTTTCACTAGATATTGACATTAAAAACATTACTTCAGGTTTTGAACATTAAATTAAAGCCAACGTGATTTCTTTGTGTAAATTATGTAGCCTTTTTGATACGTTAAGTTGTTAATTAAGAATCTTGCAGGATGTTTACCGGATGTTATGTTTTCCTGTGCAAAATAAAGCAAGTCTTAGAAATAACTACTCAAAAGTAAATAAGTGTAAGATGAATTTTCCTAAAAATTTGTTTCCACATCTTACCTGCCTTGATTGATAGGGAATTTGCTTCTCCGACCTATTTACAACAAAAATACGGATATCAAGTAGGTGAATCAAGTACGGGAAAACCTTTCTTTACAAATAATATAGGTACACATTCTATATCGCTATGTATATATGCATGAGAGCATCTTTGTGTATCTTACAAACTTACAACACAATGAGCACAAGTAAGAACAGCATCTCCTCTTATGATAGTTGCTCCACAGACATGGCTTCCGAAATATTGCAGCGACACCAGGTAGGGCTAAAAATGGATTTTCGTTTTTATAGCTTTACATTTTACATCATATTGTGAATAATGCATACTATCACCTGGAATTTCAAAGGAAACTTACAAATTCATTAGGGACTGCAGGTTCTCCGCCTTAAAACAATATAGAAATCATAAATTCTTTCATTGATGTTTAAAAAAATAGATTAAAAATAGATTTGTGAATATCTAATTTAGTGTCATATATTTACAGAGAATTCTTCTTACCCACAATGCGACTAACTGTTTTCCTACTTAAAGGTGCGCGAGGCAAAGCTGTAAAATAAAAATTAGTTAATTAGTTATAATTAATATTATAATATTTAATATAAAATTGTGTGTGTGCAAACAATTTGGTATTATCAGAAAATATATTCATGAAAATATACCTGAAACAGCTGCCACAACAGCCAAAATAATCACAGCAACTTTCATGGTTCCAATTCGAATTGAAAATAAAAGAATCAGACCGTGGAATGCCTCTTAGTGATGTAGGTAATTAACTGATGGCTACGTTTATTTGTCCTTATTTGGCTAGTCTACGTGATAATCCCTTCCATGCTGTTTTTTCTTTCATGATCCTTCATCTGCCCGAATAACATGAATTTCTGATTAGTGATTACATTACAACTCAACTGATACCAAAATGATTGATTAGTTAAAGATACCAGTAAAAAGCGACTGCGATTAAAACTCCAGCGATTAACATTAAGGGTGAGAGCGGCGATTTCACTCAGGAATTTTTCCACAGTAAATAATTATTTTGGCCATAAACTAATCCACTTTAATCCGAATGAAATTCAAGCCTTAATTTGCAAATACAAATGCTAAAAGCACACGATAATCATGTTATCAGCAGCTTAACTAAATTAATCCAATGCATGTGTTTAGAGAAAATCATTTTGTTAAAGTATGGCACAAAAGGAAATGTAAATGCAGTTCCTAGTATTCAACAAATTCAACATAATATTTTAACACTAACATCATTTGTTTTTACTACAAAATTTAGTTTGCATTGTACATCATGAATATGATTATAATTTTAGCCATTTACTGTATCTCATTCATTCATAAATCCTGTGACTCGATAAATTTTTAATGTTACTGATGCTGATATTCATTTGTATTTGTACATTGTACATTGTTTGCGTCTGACCTCGTAAGGTTGTATTTTTAAATTATTAACATATATACAATTGAAATTACTTACTAAGCCCATCAAATCTGTTATTCAATTTCATTTTTCAAAATACAAATTCTACATAATCGGCGTTTTCTTTTAAGTATACTACTATTTTTTTATTGAATGAAATGAACCATTTTCTGTTTTTAGGTACCTACCTATTTCCTGTATTCTACTATTACTACCATGCTACATAAAAATGGCCATTGGTCAATAATTTTCAAAATGTTTTAATAAATTAATAGTAATTATGTGTACTGCGTATGTACTATCACTAAATATAACTTTATTGCTTCCATGAATGAATGATCTGACTCAGTAATACTATTACTATTACCATCTACGTAATTCTAAAAGAGCTGGTTTAGTAAATGTTTCGGAAATTTTAAGAAACTTTTTGTATTTTGTAAATGTTTCGCACTTTAGTAAACGTTCTCGGATATTTTTTACAATTTGATTACATACATATCTCTCCAAAATAAATCAGTACCTAAATGCTAATTACTAGATAGATTAGTACACGCCAAACAATATTTTGACTGTGAAATGTCACTACAATTATGACTAGAAACTTTTGGTTCATATATCGTTCATCAAGAATTTCATATTTTCAAAATAGCTATTTGTTTAGATATCTTTTCAATCTGAATCATATTGTCTAATGCGAATTATATTTATTTCGAAAACATTCATAAAAATTGCCTGCTATTATTATTTTAAATAGTAAAACTCAGCAGGGCATAATAAAAATATCTCTGTGATGCCATAAGGTTGTATTATTGATTGTGTTACAACTGTTATGTAGTTTCCTATGGGTGGTTTGCAAATGAATTGCGAATAATAAATAATGCTTTAAAAATCCTGGTTCCTTTTCACTAAATATCTCTTTTCATTGTTTTCCTAAGCGTAGAAAGGGTTCTGCAACTCGCGGGTAGTGTCTGCTTATGCTCAACAACAATTTTACGATCACACACACAGGTACATACTATTTAAACTTACTAATCATACTTTGATATGCAAATAATTGTGTGAAACGAAAAAGCTTTAAGATCGACTGAGGATTTATTAGAAATGTGGCGGAATTGTATTAAACTGTGTATATTTCATGGTTTTCTGTAAATGAGTGGAGTAGGTAATTTATCCTGCGTTGGTGTTGATGAATTCACTGTGGTAAGAAACTTCTTGGTAAACTCCTGGATATCCTGGACGAGCACATCCGTATCCGAAAGAGGTGATACCAGCCAGATATCTGTATCCACGATCGCTCTGCATTTGAAAATACAAAAATAATTAATCTTGGTATTTTTTTTCGAAATATTTCAGAATTCAGATTATATAAAAAAGTAAAGATAAAATTCTTACAGCAACAAGTGGGCCACCTAAAAAGGGGAAAAATAAAAGAGATTCAATTTTAGTACTTTTGCTTTTAAATATTTATGAGGTAATATGAAATAAATAAATAAAAACATTATCAAAACTTATAGGAAAATTTGTTTTTGATGCTGACTCACCAGAATCTCCTTCGCAGGAATCGACACCTCCTTGTGGAAAGCCAGCACAGATCATGCTGTCGTCGATTTGATCAGCTCCATAAGCCTGACGGCAAGCAGCGTCGGTGACAATAGGAAGTTCTGCCTTTTGAAGAATGTCTGGAAGAGTTCCGCCTTCCCGAGTGCTTCCCCACCCATGAATGATAGCATTTCCGAGGGCAGTGTGGCCTGAGGGCTAAATTAGGGATAATAAATTATATTTACATATTTTCGATAATTAAATCATCAACAATTGATTGAAATAGGAAAATCACCGAAATTGGAATTGGAGCAACTGCTGCATTGAATACAAAAGAGGTTGTAGTTCTCAACACGGCAATATCGTTGGAGAATCCATTGGCGCCTGGATATCCAGGATGCATGTGAATGGATGCAATTTGTCTGGTTTGTTCTGTTGATTCCGGTTCGCGAATGTTGTGTTTTCCTATTTGCAAACGCATCAAAACGTAAATCATTTAATGATGTTCATTTCTATTTTTCCTCGCTTTGAAATTTAATAACAAAAAAAATAGCTTACCAGCCTTGACTGTTAAAGAATTGGCTGGGCCAACCTAATTGTTACATAAGTTACCAACAATTAATTTACAATTTAAGTTTTGAAGTAGTTATAATGTAGAAAGCAAAAGTATTTACAGTACCTCGGCACAATGAGCAGCGGTAAGAATGGCATCAGCCCGGATGATAGTAGCTCCGCAAATGTGGGATCCGAAATATTGGAGAGAAAGAAGGTGAGGCTATTGTTTCAAATAAATAATTTTGATTTTACTCCAAAACAAAAATACTTTTCAACTTTTCATAATATTAAGAATGAATCCGAGAAGTTCTTATGAAATAGCCTTAAAAACATTATTTCCATGAAAAATTTCAAAGAAAGCTTACAAATTCGTTTGGCGAGGCAGCTTCTCCTCCGACGACCAAAACGGGGACATTTCTTGCAAATCTGACTCTTGGGGCAGCTGAAATAATAAATAGAAAAGATTTTCAGTTTTAATGGGAGGTATAATTAATTAAGAGATGATAATTAAATATCCAAGTCAGTTTTCATTGTCGATAAACATTTATTTATGTACCCGAAACTGCAGCCACTAGGGCAAGAACTAAAATGGAAGCCTTCATTTTCGGGACTGTGCAACTGAGAACGTCACTTAACCAAGTGTGAAGGCGTGATTGTTTTCCAGCTCACTTTATACTTTTAGTTAACACTGCGGTTTTAATCACTTCATGCTCGTGATGGACAGGGAGTTATTCCAACAGAAAATAAATTGATAATTACAATGATCATACTTGACTTCGACTCAACGTTTAATTCGGTTCATTATCTGGTTACCGTCATATATAACAATTTACGTCCCAGGAAAGTTACACTATCATAAAGAGTTGCTAATTAGTTGTAAGTACAATCAATAATTATTATGGATTTGTTAGGTAAGCAGGTCCTGGATTGAAAACGAGGCTGATTGAATTAAGATAGTATAGACAATTACAAATTACATACCACGAGAGGATCTACATGGATGGAATGCATATCATTATTATATAATCGCCTTTACCATATTAGTATTCAATGTTGACATTTTCAATAGTAGTCACACATGCTTACAAAAACTTTGGATACAATTTCTTTAATAACTTAATTTTTTTGAGTTTCCTCAGTGTCGCAAGTCACAAATACATAATAATTAAATTACGAAATTATGAAAACACATTAAACATTACATAAAATGTTTTGATATAAATTCTGTATGGGCAAGTGGATGTATAATATAATCTCTTAAATTATTGGTGCGTATGATGTTTTAATCTCTGATATAATAGTTCTGAAGAGGGTATTAATAAAAAACCATCACAAATAATTTATATGTTCAAAATATGAAATTGAAATGTTGGGTATTTGTATTGGGAGAATCAATTAGACAATAAGTGGATTTCTGCCTACATAATATAATCAAGTCACATCAACAGCCATCAGGTCAGGGAATGTTTTATTATCATTTGTCTATATACCCAACTCATATGCAATGCAAACACTTTACTGTTTTTGTCATTTCTACAAACAAATCAATTTTCTGATAGTGAATACATTAAGTTCTGTCCGTTGACAATCTGCCTTTGCCAAAAATTGAGAGATCCAATAAGGTAATAAAGAACGCAAGGTGAGGGAATTTCCTTGATGCATGGAAATGACAAAAGAGATAATTTGCGGATTAGTTTTATTACGGCAGGTTTATTTCGAAAAACATATGAATGATCAGGTAAACCCAAAAACACCAAGGCGGAAATCATCTACTAACAAACCAAAGCTTAAAGTTGGAAAACCATTTTTACGGATAGGAGATGACCAAAATTCGAGGTCCGAGATTAGCCGATAATAATATTGAAGTCCTCTACAGATACATGTTTTCATGGTATACTTTTACATGAAGACTATTCTGTACAGTATTAAAAGTATTATTATAGTATGCCATTGTACAGTAAACAAAAACTCCGTCATAATCATACGCATCATAATTTCAACATAAATAGTAAATAGTATAGGACCTGGATTGTCAATGAAGGAAATAATATGTTTCAAGTTTATTTTTTAAATGTAATTCCCCATTGCATGCACGCAAAAATTTTGAAATATATATGATAGTTTTCATTTCTTGGAGTCTTACAATATTTGTTGATATGATTGAGCAGAGATCAACATTATTGTAATAACATTTTAAAGCGTAACATATGTTATAATATGAACTTTAATCATGTATGTATTATCAAATGCTCATTACAACCGAGTATCAATGTATGTACAAATAAATGGTAATTTGTCGATGTACAGTGAAGTGTATTCATTTTCTCATTCAAAAAATACTTCCATATTTTGCTTCAATTCTTGCATGATTAAAAATTAACGATAAGAAGAATAATTTTTAATGTCATATAGGTAATGTCACAATGCAGTTACTGTTTCGTTAGCAAAATAGAATTATTTATTTACTGACAGATTCGCAACATTTACCACAACTTTCTGATTGTACTTTGATGTATAGTTGAATGATTAGAGTGATATTTAAAGTGATATTCAGAATCGAGAGGAGAAATTAATGGGTAATGTGTAAATAATTATTAAATAGTTTGCGTGTTCAATACATAGAAATGGCATACGATCACACTTGATTGCATTTATATAGCCGTGACAAAACGGTAGCAATAATTCTACTAAAACAGTCGTAAAAATTTCTGTAATTCTGCAAAACATGTTATTGGATGTAAGGATCAAAGCGAAGTTTAAGAAATAGAAGGGCAATATAGACTTGCATGTAAGCAGTGCAATATTTTACAGCTATTATTCCCCATAATCTTCGATAGCCGTTGTAGGAGGATTGTGTGGCAAACTGGGGACCACATCATTGACAATATGGGCCTCTCGAGTTTCCACCACCGTTTTGATGATATCTATTTCACAACAATGTCATAATTATTATGAACTTTTTAGCACTGGAATTTCATTTCCAAAATAATTTAAGTGAAATTGACAAGAAACTCACCGCTGACCAAGTCGAAACTATCTCGGATATAGGAAACTTTATCCTCAACCAATTCATCCAGCCATGGGACAAACATTTGCACAACAGCTGCAAAATTAGTATCAGGAAGTCAGATTATCATTAGCCATATTAAGCATTATTGATTCGGGAAATATGAAAATCAAATTCATGGAATGGGAACATTCTTAAATGAAATACTATTTTGCATTGGATTGAAATTAGACATTTACTTAACTTGGAATGAGTAAAAAACAAAAGCCGGAAAAATTGTATTTATAAGAAAAGGAGTGTACTTTTGCACTTTGCAATGTAGGAAATTATTTTTAGTAGAAAAATGTTTTAATAGAGACCGATGGGTCCTTCAACGAAATATTATTTTTGTTGGAATACAAATAATATTTTATGAGGAAAATAAAGAATTTCACAAATGAAAATAATGAAATGATACCAATTTAACAATTTTCATGGAGTTACCTTTTGGTAAAAGATGGATGAAAATGAAAATACGTGGTAAAAAGGAAAATATTATAAGTCAAAATATATAACTTTGTGGTAAAAAGAAAAAGAAATTGTGGCTAATGGAAAATAATTTGGCAAAAAGGGAGAACATAATATTATTACTATTGTTAAAAAGAAAATACTAGCTTTCGTTATGTTAAAGGTGGAAATAACATTTTTTATAGAATGGAAGATAATATTTTATGGCAGTAATTGGAGGAAAAAGGAAATAGTTTAATTGGCAAAAATGGGAATAATATTTGGATAATGGGAAATATTCTGTAAAGCGAAAGTAATTTCGAAATCAAAAAGTGTGCAAGTGCAAGGAATTTTGGGATACCATCATCGGCCACGCTGGTAGAAAAGTATCCTTCCCTTCGGAAACAGTCCATCATCCTGACGACCATTCCATTAATGTAGGATTTAGCACAGCAGGTGATTCCAACAGTTTTCTCCAAAAGTTGCAAATCAATAATTTCCTGCCGTCGTTCAATAGCAATGGCTTCGTGTTGCGACCTGACTTCTTGTTGTCGTGCCCTCAGTCTTTGAAGTCTCATCAGTTCTTGGCGTCGAGTTTCCTCGAGAGCATTTTCTTGTTCTTTGAGGGAGCCTAGTTCTTGTTCCTCCATAGTTTCCAGTAATGACTGTTCCAGAACTTTAACAACAAGAGTATCCACGATGGGCTTAACTTCTTCATCAAAATGGAATAATTCCCACGGATAAATTTGTGTTTCTCCATCTTGTCCTACTTTGGCAGATCTGAAGACGACAGGAGCTGGCAGTGCACCGATCATATCAGTCTGAGTGGTCTCTTCCAAAGCGATCGGCTCTTCGACAAATTCCCTGAGGAACTTGACAGTTTGGCTCTCAATACTTCGCTTTTTGTCATTTGCATGGGGTGTGAAAGGACGGGCAATCCCTCCGACTTTTACTTGATATCTGTTAATATTTTTTGCTTTTCGTCTTCGCTTACGCTCTTCCGCAGCATCACATCGATCATTCTCCGCCTGAACAATTCAAGCAGACTCTTTCTATTTATACATTCTTTCAATAAGTTTCATAAATACATCAGGTTATCACCTGTTTGTAAGTCCGGAAACTATCTCCACGATAGATGTGTGGATCCCACATCATGTTGTAGTAATCGTGAACACCTCGAGGTCTGTAATTTCAAAGATTATGTAAAATATTTCAAATAAAAATGATAGCTAAATTGAATGACATGTTTGTGCATACTTTTCAACGGCATTTCGATATCCAGGTCGAATTGTGGAAACAGGCTTCGGACAACTGAGGAATACATAGCGTCCAATGTTCGTCGGGCCATGCAGTACTTGTGAGCAGTCTGGAAGTCTACTACCCCCACATCCCGTAGATGTTGCTGTGTTAGTAATTCTTTCGTTCCTTTTCACATTACTCATTTTTCAATAGATAATTTTTAATTCTCGATCATTAAAACCAAAATCAAAACGAACAATCTTACATAGGTATGTACAAGTAGGACTTCAAAAATGTTCAAAATTATTAAATTATTATTTTCGTAAAAGACTCTAATGTCAACCTCAAATTATTCAGATGGAGACCAACGGCTGTCTACAATCAACAATGACGATAAAAACAGCTTTTCTAAATTATTCGGATCCTATTAACCCCTTTAGGTCCCTAAGACAATGTTAGAACACACAAACTCAAGACAGAATGATGTATAAAAGCCATAGAATCAAAAATATGTCATTTCATCACGAATAAATGTTGCTATGTAGTTTGGAATCTTTGGAATCAATTTTCAATAGAGTCTAATTTATTATCTGAAATTCCAAAAATTATTGCCAAAAACTGTCCATGTGCATTCCTTATTTATTTGCTGGATAATATCTGCTAAGCATAAGACATCACCACTAGTACATAGTACATGCTCATGCTGTCATACATCTAGGAAATAATTTCTTCGAAATATGGAAGCCGGAAAAAATGACGGGCTTCCTAAAGGGAAAACGGCTGAGGGAAAAGTAATTAAAGAAAGTCCAAGTGTGAATGTAGGAACCGGAAAGGAAATTAAAGAAAGCCCAAGCGTGAAAGTAGAGACCGGAAAGGAAAATAAAGACGAAATCCCAAAAGAGAAAACGGAAGATGAGAAAGGAAAACAAGGGAAACCAGTGGAGGAGGTCCGTCAAAAGAAAACTATATTTAAATATAGTGATGAGACTGTGGAAACGTTTGAAGGTGGATGCAACTTGGATGTTGCATCACGTTGTAATACTTTATTTCGGGGCTTGGAAGTTGCTTACAGAGAAAGTAATGCGGAAAGTTTTAGCCACATTGTAGATTTAGATTCGTTTGAATACCACAAAATTGTTTTCCATGAATTCTTATCTGAGATCCTTCAGAGTTCTTTCTTTCGGTAATTTTAATGTTTTCCCGTCATTATAAAAGTAACAAAACATATATGCTGATTAAAAATCATAAATTAAAAAAATACCTTAGGTGTTATTTTATTTGTTTTCAGATTTGGGATTCTTTTCCTTGTATTGTTCAATGCTTTCCTTATTGGTTTACAAACTAACGAGATGTTTGCTAAAGAGCGATTCTATATCATACTGTTCCAAACTGCGGATCAAATCATCTTGGGCGTTTTCATTTTCGAAATCCTTTTAAAATGGATTTACGATTTTAGACTTTTCTGGAAAGTAAAGCTAATTAAGTTTCTGAAAGTAAACACATTTATTGTTTTTGTTAAAGAATCACCGTTAATTTTAATTTGTAGGTTATGTGGAACGTTATGGATGCTGTTATTGTTGGAGTTATTATATTTTCTGCGGTCGTACCACAATTGGGAAACAGTAAATTTTTAGTCATCGTAAGAGTAATTAGGGCATTTAGAAGTCTACGTTCTGTCAGGTATAAATTATGTTTATGAGAACAATATTCATATTTATGCCCTTTGACTGGGCAATACCGGGCAATAGCCACTGTATTATTTTTTTAATTTAAATCTTTGAAATCAAAAATGGGATATTTGTTTTTACTCACAGTTCACTTACCAGTCTAACCATTGTAGCCCACACAGTTGTCAGATCAATTGTGGATATGGCCAATATTCTTCTTGTTCTCATGCTATTTATGATCGGTAGGTATTATTTATCTTATTTAAGATTTCCAGAAACAGATTTTTTACATGTTTATGTTCCCAAAATCAGCGAGATATCACAGATAGTAATTATTATTTAGCCACAACTGATTTCGCAACAAAAATGTATTATATTATTTTGAAGTGGTCAACTGGTCACATCAATTCATTTTATTCTATTCACAAACATTTTTTTAACCCTATGCGTCATCAGACGCTTCTGTTGTCAATTGTTGATTTTAATGTTTTCCAGTAATGAGTGTCATCGGTGTTACTCTGTTTGATATTGACAATGTCAAAACTGAAAGATTTTTGAATGCGCTGGAGGCCTGGTACGCTGTCTTCATCTGCGTAACTCAAGTATGTTAATTGGCAATTTTATTCAAAGAAAATAAGTAAAGCATAAAACTGAGTTACAAAATTAATGTTTCTGTAATCCAGGATGGTTGGAACGAGCTATTACAAGAAATACGGAGAGAGGTTTTATGATATAAATAAAAAATTTATAATTTACACAGTAAACCTAAAATGTAGTATAAATCTTGTTGTTTTTGCACAGAATGACACGCTGATAGTCGTCCTTTTGTGCATATATTTGATCATCAGTGTTTCCATTGGAGCATTCGTCTTCGCAAACTTAATCGTAGCAGTTATTGTCGCAAATTTAGAAATGTCAGTACGAGAATTGCGGCACGAAAAACAACAAAATGAAAATCCACTGGAGATGACAGTATGTGCTTCGAATAAATATTTGTGAACATGTAAATTATAGCAAAAGCTTACAACTTACTCTATTAGGGAATTTGATGTGCGAAATTTTTTAATTGATATATCTAATAGAAGATAAGTAGTTCAGTATAAAATATATATTTTTAATTTGTATATGTTTGTTTTACAGGGTCAATTTTCAATACATCGATTAAATATTTCCTCGGTTTACGATGAGTTTGCTATCAACAACGATCCATTGCGAATTCAGCGTCCACTGACGCTTCCTTGTTTCAGGAATTTGACTGCTAGAAGGTTACACTCTTATGTTATGTGTAAGTGTAAAACAAATTATCTCAATTCATTCTAACACAACACAATTTAGCTGAAAAAATGAAGCTCATTTAAAAATCGAAGGAATAAATGCTTTTAATAATAATTATTTATGTGTTTTAACATGGAGACGTTAAATAGTAAAACAGAATATTCAACTTGATGTTAACATCTTTAGGCCCTTCAATCTCTTTAATATGTAGAAATAATGCATTTACTTGCACAGAAATTGATATTAAGAAAGAAATTTTCGGCCCTGACAGTGCAAATTGGATCAAAAATTTTTAATTCAATTTGCACTGTCAGGACCGAAAATATCTTTCTTAGAATTAAATATCAGTGCGGAAACATATTTCCTAAGAAATTGATATAATATTATTGTCACGGATAAGTCAGTGTTTTGCAATTATTGAATTTAGTGGTGGTAGCATTGGAGCAAAATATGTTGGAGGCTGATCTGATTCGAGCCGACCTAGAAAGAATTATGAGCGTTCAACTTTGTATTATGCATCAAGTATATAATTTTTATTGAATATTTTATACTAACAATAATTATATACTAATACTAGTACCTAATGTCTTTCAACAGATTTAACGTTGAGAATAATTCAGGACTTTAGTTTTCTATTCGTAACACACTATAAAATTTATTCTTATCCAGTTAATCAAGTTAACCCCTGAGAGCAAGAAACAAAATAAGAAAAAGGGACCTCAAGCGATATACAAGTACGGACAATCCGTGGGTACTATTAACTTGAAAGGGGGAACTGTGGAACGATTGGAAACATTATCAAAGGTATGTATTCTAATGTTTATGCTCAGGCAAACCTATTTACAGCATCTTTGTGTGTAATCCCATTTTATTTACTGTTTGACATCCGTATTATTAATACAATGTTGATATAAATATTTATCTTATGAAAATAATATTGTGAATACAGCTCAAAAAAGGTAAAGTTAGGAAGCAGAAAAAGAAGTAAGAAGTCCTCATCGCAATTTCGCAATAGACACTAGGACATGCTAAATTATATCAACCAAATGATAGCGAAGTGACCTTATGTTTTGAATAATTAACTTTTAAGGGTGTACTATGATATTTCAGCAATTTTTACTAATCAGTGTTTTATTTATGTTCCAAATGGGAGATTGGTTGATTTGTTTTGGGAAAAACTGTTTAGGTAGGTATGTAAATATTAACTCTGTTGCAATTAAGTTTTATTCTTTTTGTTGTGTAAAGTTTCTTCCATAATATTTCATAATATTTTAAATAGTGAACCTACAATTAAATTGAAATTTTTGCCAACACTACATAATTTGCGCAAGTTATTTGATAGTTGGAATGCATGTCATTTTGCGGTCAATAATTTAGGCATAAAAATAGTAACTATCAAACAAGTCCTGCAAAACTTAATATGCAGTGTAATTCCCTTTAAAAGGGGCTTCCGTAAGTTTCAACTGAATGAGAAAAATGGAATATGTAGTCATCATTCCGAGTATCTAGAATAGAAATATGAATTTGAGTTAATTAACGGTACATAGGTACCTAATGAGTTTATGAGCTAATAATTAGCGAATATTTATCCCTTTTACATAATCTTAAGAAATATTGTATTATGTTATATTACTGCCGGTAAGAAGGAATAATCAACTGAAAACATTCCATTGGCAGAAAATCTCCACTTCCAATTGATTACTTGGTTGGAAATTTCATGTAATTGTGGATTGATTGGAAATGGAGAAGTCATCAAGACACGCCTTAGGCCCCCTTGACATGCCATCACCTTGAAATTCAGATTTATATATTTTTTATTGCATTGTACTTCATATTTTAGTAATTATGCGCGTGCAAACAACTAAGCTTACCTTATTCTTCATTTTCTCCCCTACGTAGAGCACAAATAAAAGCATTATGTCCACAACAATTCCGATTAAAGACCAAATCATGAAATGCCAATTGATATGATCACCCATGCTTATAATTCCGATGTACCAGTGATGGAAATGATGGACAACTGAGCATGTCCTATGCAAGTGACAAATATTAAGATTTAAGATAAAATTATTAAACACTTATGTCCAAATCAATTATACAAAATCGTAGAATCGGGTTGCATTTCTACAATAAGAATTTATTCCGAGTAAAGTAGCTGCTATGTATAGGAATGCACTATCTGTCTGTCCGTCTGTCTGTCAGTCCCTGGTAGGCACAATAACTTTTGAAAGAATTGAGGTACATCTTTCAAGAGGTCAATTAATTGGACCAGTGAGACACAGTTCTTTTGTACACGCACTATTTACAATCTAAAGAAAGACTATAATTATTATATACATGAAAATGGGGTCAACAGAGCAAAGGTAAACGGGGTAATTTCAAGGTCAGGGATTACACCACGAATAGCAAAAAATGTGACCAATTATTTTGATTCAGTATACTCACTTGAATATAAAAGCGATAGCTGCAGGGCCGCCAGTTTCGTTGAACAATTCCATAAGTTTCATCAAGCTGCAAATTCGGTGGGCTAAATTACTGTATTCATTATTTAACTTTTTAGGACTAAAGACAACGGAAAGATTATTCGTAGGAAATGTATCTTTCCCAAATGATCTATGTTCTCGGTGTATGTACATCTGAAGCTCGAAGCATGTACAAGAAAATAGTTCAGTTAGACAAAATCCAATATATGGTAGAAAAATCATAAATGTGTAGAAACTCAAAATCGGGAGAATAGCCCTGGTGAATGCACTTAGACCGGCCAAATACTTTAAGCTGATGAATGACTGAACATGCATTTCAAAATTGGTAGACACGCGGAAGAAGGAATAAATTACGATGATAAGGCCCCAGAGGAATTTTAGCAAGAAGTAAATCATGGCAAATGCAAAACACTGACGATTTGATCTAGTCATATCTCGAGAAGCTATCACCAGTGAATTTTCGCAAGATGCGATTCCGTTGAGTAGCGTAACTAGTTTAGAACTTTTTAGCAAAAATACTAATCGAAGGAATAAATCCGAAACAAATACCAGTAGTGCTATTCCAAATCTCAGGAGTGTCCCCGTAAGACCAAGATCATACCTTTCACGAACTCTGATTCTGTACAAACCTCCAATGTAGTCAAGAAAGAAGAATATGTACAAACAAACGACCAAGCTATAGAAAACGAGACGATTACCATCTATTTGGAAAGTTTTAAATCTTCCGTTAAACCGAATCGGGAAAAGTAAGGAAAAACTAGATATTTTCAAAATTCTATTGAAATTTTGAGCAAACGCCATAGATTTCTTTGAAACGTCCATTTTCAAAGCACGTTATGTATAGATATTACTGTATCGTAAACTGCAAGACTATTATTGAGTTTATCTGTCTGATTGAGACATTCATCGTAACTTGGTCATCAATGTGTCAAGTGTACATTATGGTATGATAATCAATAATGTGAATCAACAAGTCACGAACAAAAGATTGACAACTTAATTCATTAACGTATGAGCTAAAGGTGGAATGATAAAGGATAACTTATGGTTAGAGTTCAGAAAAATACTAATAAGCAATATCATAATATTATTATGGTAGATGTAGATATATAGAACATGGAATAATATTGCAGTAGAATAAAATAACTTGGGCGTGTTTTTTATCTAACCAAAATTTGGTCCCTTAATCAATTTATTAATAAACGAAATGATAACTCTCTTTTATAAAGGACATAATAAACAATAGATGCTAATAGGAAAACTTTTACTTAGGTAAGTATACTTACATTTAAATTCTTCATTATTAGCCCTTCACAATCATAATGAGTAAAAATTAATGATTAATAATATAAATGATGGGACTGTTTGTTGACACTTTCAAGGGCGTAGCCAGGAAATTCATTTGGGGGGGCTTCACTTTTTCATCCCTTTTAATTAGCCC
>JABASI010001058.1:0-28592 GCA_019776505.1 Tomocerus nigrus
CACTGCTAACTGTACTACTATATTCTTGTCTCATAAAATGCTGCAAGCTCTGTAAAATTATCAGCAACTATCTAACCTATAACGAAACAAATTCACAGAGATGAATTGATGACAACAAAGACAATTTTTTAACACATCAGTTCTTTAATGTTTTCAAATAATTTTTATTTCTACATAAAAGTATATTACTGACAATTGCTATCTGAGAGTCATGACATGACTGATAACTGACTAGTCATTATCATTAATCTCATGATAGACACTGCCAATGGGCAACAATTGCATAATACACCATATCATAGAACAATTAGAAATGAGATATTTATAATTATAACTAATAATTATTATTCCCGAATGAATATTATTATTATAGTAATACCTAGATATCTACCACGCTGGCGCTGTCATTAGGATATAAATGTGACATTTGCATTACATGACTATGACACAAACGTGTGACGAGAGTGACGACACCGATGCGATGATATGATGACAACTATCATTATTTACTAAAGAAAACACCAGTAGGATTAAAAGATAGTAGAATATAGAGTATAGCAATTAGCAATAACACCTTAACACCTTAATGACGCCTAAGATGAATCGTTGCATTGACAAAGGCCTTTCTAAGCTATTATTAAATTATTGTTTCTTCCAGAGAGCACGTTCAAAAACGTTAAAGTTTATATGCTATTTCGAAATTGACCCGAAACATAAACAGCATACTATATCGGCTGAGAGTATACCCATACTTATGAAAGTCGATTAATGAAATAAAATGGAATTGCTCCAAAACAGTTCCAAAAAGGAAATGTCAACGCATGTAACTATATGTAGAAGACATCTTTCCACCGCAACTGAAACTTTATACCGAATATTTAAAAACCCTATCTATACCTGTTAAGGTCCGGCTTTGTGCGATTCGCGTTATCCAGGGAACCCATTTAACTTCATGCAAAAGATGTAGCAGGACTGGAAATACTCATCCGATTTTCATGAGAAATGCATCAATGAATTGCTAGAAACATTGACTAAAATCCCAGATAGATAGTTTCGAAATTTAAAAAAATATAGTAAAGTATTTTTGTTACTTTTTCAACATTTTAGTCTCGAAAACAGTGAAGGACAAAAATATCCTGGATTTTGGATGATCCGGATTTTAACCAATGGGTGCAGTTTTCGATAGTCGTACAAATAGTCGATAGTCGTGGCTCGTATGATTACTATTTGTGTATCTTTTTGCGAACAACGACTATTTATGGTACATGTGATATTGATTCTCGCTTCCATATAAAGTATAATTTCAAAAATTAAAAATTCTGGACACATTTCCAAAAAGCCGCACAAAGCCGGCTCTTAAATACAATTATACAATACGGCAGTCACTACGCGAACGATAGAGAACATAATTATGACATAACATCAATGCTACTAATACTATAATGTTATTCGGATTCGTTATCTTACAGATTCTTAGTTGCTTTTTGACATTGTTAATTTCATTAATTTCAGTTATTTCATTATTTAATATTTATTGTAGTTACTTTAAATTTCTTTACCCCCTTATTTGACATTGACAGCTTAGAGCTTACATACAAGTAGGTAATTGCTAGAAAGTAGAGGTGGCGTAACAATGATAGTAGTTTTATATATTACATGATTATACAATTTATACATATAAACAATTAATTTTATCACATATACGTGCATACATTACAAACACCAAATTCTTAGTAAATGGTTCACGACGCGGTTCTCCCTACAAGTTTAATGATTATCTTTCAAAGTCGTTTTTGCAGTGCGTTTCATTTACGGTGTATAATACGTAAACATTTCGCGTGTAGGTTTGGGATTTCGATCATTAATAGTTTAAAGAAAAATACGAAGAGTCTGATCCGGATGTACTGTCTGCTTGCAGATAGGACATTCCGACCGTAACTGAAGAGCAGAGGCGATACAATCCTTACAGAAAATATGACCACATGGGGTAGTGTGAATCTCCTCCCCTGCTTCCATTAGTTTTTTAAAACTTTGCATACAAATGTCACATTCTCTGGCAATTTTCTCGTCTTCTGATTTCTGCTCGTTGCCTGTGTATTTTGGGGTCATATTTTGAGCTCGGCTGACTCGCTGCTGATAACTGTGCTGAGCCTCTTCCTGTCCATCCATTTTACCGACAAAATACGCCCCAACAGCCAAGACAGCTCCTATTGCTACACCAGCAACAGTCTTCAGAACAGTATTGGAAGATCCTTTATTCGACTGATTATTATCGGCCATTATAAACTCTGCTAACGAAAATAATTACTGTTAATTGGTAAAATATTTAGCTTTAGGCATTAAAACGAATGACTAACATTACGTCATACGTATTTCTTGGGTGGGCTGCGAAGGGAACATGGAATTTACGGAAATGCTTTACCTTTTTAGTAACACGATACAGAGACACAAGAGAGCTAAAAAAACTGCAGCTGAGTGAGCTGATGGTAGCTTCTTAAGCTGATGGCTGAGTCCCACACCAATGGCCCAAGGTCAATCCAAGAATTTAATGCTTGATTTTTTTTCAATTCTAAGATTCAAACATTTCAAATTACTGAAATTACTACACAGCTGTTTTAAATGAGCCAAGGCAAACTCCGCAGTTAGTTTTGGGAGATACAAAGTTTTATGAAATTCGAGTTGACTCAGTAGTGTATTTGATTTTCAGCGGGCTACAGCTTGTGATCTCCTTTTGCCCCAATTTGTACAAAACGGCCTTTTGACATTGAATGAGATTCAGAATGCAAATTACAATATTTCTGGCCAGCAGCCGAGTCCAGTTTTACTGTAGGTATGGTATTGGTATAGGTAAGGTAGGTCCATGGTATAGGTACTTAATTGCCAAGGACCAGAAAAGAATCTCTTACAACTATGCGTAAGGCAGTAGTCAGTAATGAGTAATGAGTGGTAAACAAAATCCAAAGAGGATATTGCATTTGGCATCACAAGGAAAGATTTCGGATGAATGGATTTTCAGTCTACATCTCGAGTTTCTCGAATGTCTTCATTGGAACAACAGGCTGCCCCAACATTAGTATTGCCGTTAAAAAAGTGTGACCCTTACTTTTTATCAAGTACTTAATAAATGCTATGGTACTGTAATAATGTGCACCTGGAATATTAGAAAACTAATCGCGAGTAAAACTGAAACTGAAGAAATCAATCAAACCTGTCCTGCATAGCACTATTGTATAAATTAAATATAAATTAAATTACATTCGCATAAATCACAGTTCCGGTACTTAATAATACATAGTATTAGCGTGTATTAGTATGATAGATAATAATTGTCTATACTCAAGGTCCGAAGTCCGAGAACGGTCCTCCCTAACTTACATACAGATACTAGTCATACTACTACTACTACACATTCTCACATAATACGATCTCGCAATCGCAACTCAATCAAATTGTGTTTACAAAATACTGTCTCACTTCTCACACAACCAGCAAGTTGTGTGTTTGCGAGTAAGACAAACCTTCCAACGTTTCAATAGCCAATAGAATCTACGGATTCTGCTTGTTTTTCCTCTGAATCGGCTCCAAAAACTTTAAAGCAGCTTTCTTGATCCTTAACTCAACCGACAAACTCTACGACTAGGATTCTACAAGGATATTGACAGTTTGAAGCTATTTATTTCTAATGTCATTAACTGAGAAACCAATTTAGACTGCAAAACAAACACATATTTAAGAAAATAATCCATGCCATATCAGATAAATATAGCCAATTTTGTGTACGGTTTATTTTTGTGATTAAAGAACTTAATTAGTTTGTAATTACAAACAAGTAGCACATACACGGAGCATAATACCTATAGACACACAAACATAATATTTATTTAAAAGAACGCAATAAATATAAACATGAATCATACTGGACATACACCTTCTCTATTAGATTCTATTCGTAGAACTATAGAGGAGAGAAATTTATTTTCGGCTCGATCTAGAATTAACTATGTGTCTGCCTTAAAGAAAGCTCATAATAACAAGAGTGGCAATGGAAATGGTACTGATAATTTAAAGTCACCTGTATCTTCAGGATACTCTGTAACTACAAGATTGGCTAGACTCCGCAATAAAGTCATTCAAGAGATAATCAAGAGTGAGGAAGTTTACATTGAACAACTTAAAACGATAAGAGATGAATTCATGGAAGATGTGGAAATCAAAGTGGGTCTTAGCAAAAGAGATTTTAATGGTATGAGGCACCTCATTTATTATACATTCCCATATAGTACAAATGAAATAATAAATTACACAGAGAAAATGGTTTAAATATATTTATTATATATAGCTATATTCAGTAACATTCCTGTATTACTGGAAGTGAATCAGCAACTATTAGAAGAACTGAAATCTACCCCGAATGACGATAATTTGATATTGGTCACAACAAAAACTGTTGCGGAATCGTTCCTTAATTACGCTCCTTACTTGAAGCTGTATTCCACTTATGCTTCAGGGTTCCAACAAGGAGACAATTTACTTACGGTATAAAACATTCTTACGACTAAAATTAAAAAAAGAAAGAATTAATGAAAAGTAAAATCTACAGTTTCATAAAATATTCTTACTACCTATTCTATACTTATGTAGGCAGCACTCACTCAGAACTCACACTTACGCTCTTTGATCAAACAAAAAGAAGAAAGACTGAATAATACTTTGCAGTCATATCTGATAACACCTATTCAGCGAATTCCTCGATATAAACTTTTACTTCAACAACTTGTTGGTTTCATGGGCAGTAACCTTAGTCAAGATCCAGACTTGCAATCTATAATCGGTCTGTATGATTACTTGATTACTAACACATTAAACACATACATCATGATTACTAAGATGTTATGGTTTGACCGTAATTTTCATTCATTGTATGACCTAAACCAACAGAGTCAATTAAGAAATTGGACCAAGTTGCTGTGCATATGAATGAAATGATACGTCAACATGAAAATTCTTGCAAATTGATTGAATTAAACGGATGGATGGGAAAAAATGTTCATGGAAATCTTGTAGAACCTGGAAGATATTTCATTAAAGGTGAATTGCTTCTGAAGGTGAGATTAAGTTTGATTATTTCTGTAGCAGAGACTATAGAGTAGAGACTTTGTTATTTATTATTTACAGTGAAATCAAATCGTATTTTAAAAGATCAGTATGCATAATAATTTAATATTATGTGCATGTCTGTTGTGAAGATCCCGTTTCAAGATTTAAATGGTCTTTTTTAATAATGTAATATTTATCAGTTTACAAAGCCATCTGAATTCACAAGTTGTACCAAATTTTTGATGACAAAGTGGTATAGTAGGTGTAGTTTTGGAAAAAATGCCAGTAAATTATAAGTAATATTTTACTATATTCACACTTGTGTACATTATTAAACGATACATGCATGATGCATAAAAATATCTAAAACTTGATTGCGACAGCTACAGATCATAAATTCATAAATGTAGCTTAACATCATGTACTTATATTATGAGAGTATATGAGCCCAGTATATCTTCACACAATCACACAACTACAATAAGAATTCTTAATTTCATTATTTTCCAGCCTACATCTCGAGTGTCTTCATTGAACAGCTTTTATTTGATCCTTCTAAGTGATCAACTGATATCATGCAAAATTAAATCGGAGCTTGGAACAAAAGGCTGCCTTCAACCAACATTAGTATTACCATTAAAAAAATGTGACCTTTGCGTTATCAAGGACGGTCATGCTGAGGTACTGAATATAATGGGCACCTGGAATATTTTACTCGCCTAGTTTTCTTTGCATGTTTTGCTAATTTTATTTTAAATGAGATAAATCTATTGGTATCAGGTAAAATGCGAAGGGGAAACTTTGAAGTTTACAACAGAAGATTTGGAAGATTTACACGAGTGGGTATCGACAATAAACGAATCTAGCAGGAATCTTAAAAGGAGGTCCGCAACACTGAAGAAACCGTCGTCAAATGCGAAGCCATTGAAGAAAGAGCAAATTAAAGACATCTTAAGGAACAAAAAAAGAGGACTGAAGAGAACAACGGAGGCTGAACAATCACCTGCGCCAACACCTGGAAAACTGAGAAAATTCTTTAACATTTCTGACCGTTTGGATGAAATCGTCGATTATTTGTCTCCTATGTGTTCAAGTCCGAAGAAACCGCGACGACCGAGCAATGCTGACGAAAAAGTTGGTCCCGTATACAATTTATTATTCACTTGGACATCTATATACAGTGAAATAAGCACAGTGTGTAAAGATACTTAATATGACAATTTTGTTATAGGAAAACGTAGAAAATGGTCCAGGTTCAGCGTCTGCAGATGCAAACTCGAATGAAGCTGAGGCTATGCAGCTGCAAATCATGAAAGGCCAAGCAACGTTGATGCCATTGTCCAAGTATCCTCAGACTTCTTGCATTATCTTATAAACTTTAAATCTAGAGAAAACTTAGTTATTACAAATACAATAGGTTAACAAAACATTTTATCAAAAAATATGTTTTTCAATCAAAAAAAATAATATATATATATATGTATGTATAGAACAACCGATAAGTTATAGTTATTTCAATTTTGTTTTTATCTCTTTACATTCCAATTCTCCAATACTATGAAAATCAAAAATCTTGGTCATAAAATAATAATAATATATTTATCTTACTACTGGTCGTGCCGAGTCGTACGATACGAATGATACGATATATGTCCCCCTCCCCATTTGTTAACAGTAAAGGATTTTTATTCAACATTACAATCTCAGTGGAATTCCTAGCAGTTGTTACTAATAGGCATATACACGGCCAACTGGCCACTCATTGATGATATTGACGAATATTATCAAGAGACCTTTGTATAGAGACATAATTTTAGAAGAGAATTCAAAAAATGACAATGCATGGTATATCCTATATGGTTACATTTTAAGCTTTGTAATAAGAATAAAAAGTAAATCAGATGAACGAGATAGCAATAGAAATGGAGACACCTTTTCAAAATAAGACGACAAAGTAGCATTTACTTAGATAGGAAAAGAATGTTCCTATACACATCAGATCAATAGTTTGTCTATATTTTTGCCAAAAATATCCTGAAATATGCAATGGGAGAGAACTGTACATGTTGTCCAAAGCAAAGAAGTTTGTTCAGGCATACTTATTTTTATATTCATAATCGATAGTGGAACAGTTTGAGAATTAAGTAAACATAATAGTAAATATTACAGATATAGGTAGGTCATAAAATTTGGTTTGTGTTCTCACTAAGTGTCGGGTAGTGAAATAATTGCGAATGCCTATACATGATCCCTACTGAAAATGACTTGCTTTCAGCGGCTTATCCACCTGCCCAATCGAATTCTCCTACTTTCCGCCAAACCTCATAATTATATGTACAAATGGCATGTAATCATATTCTGTTCGTTCGTTATGATGTATTTAGGTTTGTTTGCATAAGAATACGATTTGCACCCGTGGTTAGCACTTTATGATAGTTATGAATGACATTACTTTTCGGCAGTGCATTTCTCACATAAGCTCAGCAGAAAATTGCATCGCACTAATCGTGAGTCTAATATACACAATAGTTTCAAATGGTCATTAGTCATTAGCAATGAATAATAAAATGCATGTAACATTTTCTATCATTTCGTTTAATTCCACAGTTGGTCCATCATCGGTGAGTTAGAAACATACTGACAGTTAGAAGAAGTGATGGGAAGCGAGAATAGTAGTAAATCATGGATCATCATCAATTATTGTACTCGAACAAATCCCAGTCTCAACGATTATTCAGTGAAGTTTCTGAAAATGATATTTTGCGTGATTTTTTCTACGATCCTTACTTTTCGGCTTTTGTGTTAGGGGAAAGAAATCATGCATTAAACGCGTTCTTGTACATATGTTTCTGCGTTCCTGCACTATTCTTTGTTATAGTTGGTTACTGGTTATCAATCCCACACGTATTTCATTTTCTACACTGGGTTCCGAAGCTTCTATTACCAAAACTCCTGGGTTTACCCGAAGTTCATAATTTTCTGCGAAGACTAACGCATATAACATTTCCAATGGCTCCCAATTTCTGGGATTTTGTGCACTATGCGGAAAATGATTTGAAACATGGCAGGTGGCCGAATCCATTTCGATTTCTTTACTAAAAATACATTCCAAACAAAGGCAGTTGCTATATTTTTCCTGAATGTGCGATGCATATTTGTACTTGAGCGACAATTTCCTACATGAAAACCTGTAGTGCAGTCAGAAAACATTGTTGGTGACGAACAATAGAGCTGAAAATGATTTCCTTTTGTAAGTCTTCTAAATAAAAGTTGGTGTTTACGTGCTCTGTGCAGAAATGAAGAGTCAGTGTGATTACTACATAGTGCACATAGTTGAATAAATTATTACCTACCACTACCACAATAAGCTAATTACTAATAGCATTTCTAGTTAGTCGGCACTCATTACTATTACTTATGTAAACTTGAAAGTGATAAAAATAGTCTTTTTACTCATTACTTGTCTTTTTTTAATTCCTAATGTGCGATTATTGTGAGAATAAAATACAGAGAAGGACACCGAAGGTCTTGGGACATTACTCACTCTGACATGCAGAATTCTCTTGTGCAGCCATAATGGCAGAACGTGGTACAATATTAGTTCATTGTGCTGCCTCTTTAGATAGCAGTTTAAAGTTTATGTTCCTCTCATTCTTCTTCTGGTCTGGTCTGGTCAGTGTATGCAAATAAAAAGTTACTACTTACCTCCCTCGACGAAATGCTAAAATAAATAAATAATTAGCAACTTGGTAATAAATAGTCATTAGGAGGAATACGTTTATAATATTTGCAGTTAAAAGGGCTAAGACATCAGGAGCGTAGACTACATTTAATGTAATCTCTCACTTGACCAGAGAATAATAAGTAGCTCATTGTCTTGCTAAATAGAGCTGTTGAAAGCCTTAAAGAGTACTATTATTTTACATGAGAATAATGTCCTTTTAATTGGCGGAAGGGCAGGGCCACTCACTCTCTTGTGTCAAGACACCACAGACGTACATCAACAGTAGCCACAATCGTTTCTGCATTGTTCTTTTACTATTCAATAGGATAACAGCGAAGTTTGGCGTACATTGCATCCATACCTATGTAATGTACTCTATTAAATCGTATAACCTTCTTAGAGTTCTGCTATCCCATAAAGTCAAAACCAAGTCCACACCTTGCCATTTACGGTTCTGTTATATCTCTCTTGTACTTCTAAAGAGTATCATTCAACTCAATGCAGGCATTGTAATCTTCATACGGCAGTAATAATAATAATATTCTTGTTACCATCATAAAGTTTATAGCTGAGATAAGCTAAAAATAATTTTAATATCTCTACGAAAATGGAAGTGGCTAGGCCAATTCGTTGGAGGGATTGGATTACAACAGTTAGAGTTCCAGCTCTGCAGAATGCAGTTCCTGCTCTTAGAGACTTTTGGAATTTTATTGATCCCATTGGTGCTGCGTTTGTGGATCTCAGCGACCCTTTGGAAGTAATCAATTTCGTTACGCTTTATTTGCCAGGAATTGTCTTCATGTCCTCAGTCCTCTTCTTTTCTGTTATTCACATCATCAACTTCCTTATGTGGGTGCCAAAACTCTGGCTCTTTAATTTACCAACACTTTACAAGTACCAAAAGTCTCCTTTTAAACGACGAAAAAGACGACGGGATGTCATTTCGCATACTAAAATGGATTCATATCGTTCTGCTGATTTTAATGCCAAGTTGACCTATATCGTTCATAACGCACTCAACTCCCTCAATCAAATCTCAAAACCAATCCTATAAACTTGACTTTGACTTTGATACTATCTTCTCTCTTTCTCTTTATGTAGAGACAATTTAATTGTCTTCTTTGGTGTTCTTTCATAATGTCATTAAGGATATGCCATAGCCTTATCATGTACACATACTCAAATAAGTGACATGGACACAATCACAAATTAACACCTTAACCAGTTAACCATAAAACATTAATAC
This sequence comes from Tomocerus nigrus, assembly GCA_019776505.1. Classification (NCBI taxonomy): domain Eukaryota; kingdom Metazoa; phylum Arthropoda; class Collembola; order Entomobryomorpha; family Tomoceridae; genus Tomocerus; species Tomocerus nigrus. The sequence continues at coordinate 10,068 of JABASI010001058.1, forward strand.
AATAATATCATATAAATTATAAAGCTCTATTTAAGTAGGTCGGTACAGCTATAGATGGCTCTATGATGGCCATGTTAATAACTTGATTGATTTCACATTCATATCATAAATATTTTCATATTTTCGGTACTGCAACAATAAGCCTACTTCTTTTACCTAAAATTTTATTTTAATTTGTACAATTTCTGATGGTAAATGTACACTGTACACATAATAATATTTGGCTTAGTGTATAAAAGAAAATAGGTAACTTATTTTCTCCCTGTTGACAATTAAATTCTCAAAATTTAGAATTCTCAGTACTGTTATTTGTTAGTATGAGCAATTTCCAAAATATGATCAGTACACAAATGGGGTAACCATAAAATGTGTTTATTGGAATTGTGTATACAGTTTAATAGTTTATAAGTGAGTATATGTGCCATGGATGTTATAAAGTTTAATTTGATTATCTAAATCGTATGGTTGATTTCCAGAGTTGATTGGAATCAATGCAATTATTTTAACTGTATTCAAGTTGTTCACAAACCCAAAGAGTGAATTCCTGACCCACCTACGTTGTACTAATTAACGTATCTTGTATAATACACTTGTTTTAACTTGTTTCGCCAGTGTAAGCGCAATCTACAGGTAAATCTTTCCTGTCCTGTCTGTAATTGCAGAGGAAGTCAAAAGCAAGCTCAAGGAATTTAATGGAATTTCTTTCTAACTTCATTCTCATGCTATTTGCTATATAAGAGTCACAATTCTCTGAACTATGAAAATGCAAAATGTTTGAACTGTATGTAGCAAGTAATAAATATTATAGTTGCATCCCTCAGTGAGTATTCTATCTAACTATAACTATCACCTACAAATAAAAGGCATTTGTATAGACATTTATTATAACTATTAAGAGCATCAAATCACCTTAATAGCCAGAACCTTTGATAGAATACCTAGTAACCTGAACTCGATTCAGTGGTAATTATTTACATCATGTTATCTATGTGTACTTACGGTGTTATGTACATTACGTTACGTTACGAGGAGCACGAGTACGAGAGTAGCAGCAATTTTGTTTACATGCAATTTAACACTGATGTGAGTGAGTAGTTAAACTAGATAGTAGTTCTTGTAGATGCACTTATATTTATCATGGCATATATGCAGTTAGTCAAATTACTATGATGATACTCCACATATTAATCCTAGTAGGTATTAGTATGCTCTTTATTTACTCACCACCAATAGCCAACAGCTCAACATAAAAATTATTTACACTAACCAGACAATTGTGGCCTTTGTACAAACAAACGGTTTAGTTTTGTTGCTTTAATCTTATCTGTTGCAGAGAAACGGCAACGGCAACAACGACGGCCTATTTTATCTTCATTGGCTTCCGGTCCATGTCCTCCTGAGAATTTATCTATCTTGGACTGAAAAAGACCCGTTTATCTATAATTCTGATTTGCGTATATCTGTGCTTTGTTCTACGCAGAATTACAATTGACTCACTCACTAAGTTCAAAACAATGCAAATTGACACTCATGAGAGACACTGCTGTTCATGCATCTTCGAGGAATTCTCAACTGTCTGAAAAGAAATGAGTTTTTTAATTTTAATTGCGACAGGAACAGTAAATGCCATGGCTTACATATAAATTTGCAAGGATGCTTGGAAATTTTGCGAATATATTATAGAATCTATGTAAATTCCTACATGAGCATTTTGAGTGTGCATTGTAAATACTAAAGTTTATTACCTTTGCATATTTGTCCCAGCCACAGAGCCACATACCTGCTGTCTTGTAATAGTTTATTTTCTCTAACGAACAATTAAGCTCATTAGTCTAAATGATAAATTAACGAAGACAATACACGAATGACCTAACAAAACAATGTAATAACAATAATAAAATCTAAAATTATGGGTTAGAAAACATTCATAACTTCATGACTCAATGTCGCAGACATAATCATATCATTTTTAATCGTGTCATACACAAACATCATAATATTATGTACAAGTATGTGCCAACTATTTTGTTTCTTAATAAATTGTTAGTAATACAATAATAGTAAAGCTGTGTCATCAAGGACAGCCACTAATATCTACATGCAATTTAATTAAAATTTTGATGTTCAACAACACGTTTATTAAATGTAAGTTGATGTATTTTGTCTACGCGAAAGTTTCCATATTCAACAAGTGAGTCAATTGTCTATTTATAGTTACAAAATTCGTGAATGGATACAGTATTTTTTAGCATTTGAGAAAACACAATCCTATAGGTAGGTACTTAATAATGTACATGTTTAACAGTATGAACTATGAAGAATGAAGTCTGTTTGCCACTCCAATAAATTGTTTCAACTGCTCCATTTTCGACTTTTAAATAAATGAACATGACATTTGGTTGACATCACAAGAGTTCGTAGAGCTCAGGCATTAATGCAAAATGTATATTTTGGGTAATGTCAAGCTACCTGTGTACGCGTTTTATTAGAGTTTCCTCTCTTATCCATCAGTGCATAATATTTATTCATAAATTCCAAGAATGTTTTGGTGTGCCCCATGCAATCTAATTCCGTAGCATTCATAATGAATATAAGCCGCCCAGCATGATGAAATGTCATGATATGGAATATGGATATGACTGCATGTTTGTTTTATTGTGTATGAAAATATTTCTAGGATTGCGAAATTGTTTCACTTCTGGCCTATTGCTATAATAACAAATGCATGGCTATGGCATAGCTTTTTTATCCATCATGCAAAACACCTGTGGATTATGAGGTAAAGAAAGGATTCAATTAACATAATTAATTTATTCTGTTCCGTTCTCTTCTCTTCTGTTCTGCTGATATAATAACACTATTAGGTAGGTATATAAAGGAAAATACTGGTTATATCTAGTCTGTGACATTATCCAGCAAGTACGCGTACTCCGTGCTACCAATAGTGTTCAATTGAACACTTAATATAGAGAAGATAGTGAAAAATATTGATAAATAGAGGATTGTTTATTGGGAGTGGGGAAGGCCGTAGTATGCGCCTCGATATATATTAAAGGATATAATAGTAATGATGATAATATTGTAATGATATGGTTTAGGGCGAGCTAATACCCAATAGTTTTTTTGCGAGTACGTGTTATGTTAAGCGATGACGAAGCTAAGGGGTTAAGAGACACCACGGAGTATCTTTTGATGAAAAGGGAGCGAGAGCGAGAGACTCAACTGAATGATTTCCGCTCTAAGCGATTCCATTCCACAGATGTATAGTTAAGTAGATAATACGTGTATATTATAAAGAATGGATTGTTGTGCATTGCAATTTATATGCATTTTCCAATGCATTACTAGATTGCATTTACATTCTATATAATATCCTATCCTCTAAAGCATTCATTCATAGAGAACAGAAAGGAAAGACGATCTAAAGAACTAAACCAGTCGCAACAGTAGATTCGAGTCAAGTACAAGTAAGTAAAGTAGTGTCGTTTAATTCTGGTTTCTGGTGCTTGCAGTGTTATTCCTTGTTGTGTGTAGATTATAAGGAACTAACTACATACTACTCTATACTATAATAGAGTACATGTGTACAAGTGTAGATAGGTACATGCCCGTAAGTTAATAGGTAAGTAAAATAAAGGTCCTTACATTATTACTATTACATACTACATAGATAGAAGCGAACAGGTAGGTATAAAGACTATACAGGTAGATGATAGAATGTTTTATCTTATATAAAATCATATAAATCCCTACAGAAGAGAGTAGCTAGTAGTGTCCATACATTTTGTTGTGCTTTATTTACTGACTCTTCATGTTAAACGTGTCTAGTGCATTACAAAGTGAATAACTATTTGTACTGTACCCTTGCCTTTGCAAAGCTCAGTTTCTGTCTGTACATATTATTATAGTGTACTCTTTACTACACGACAGTTTATTCACTATAAGACCAACAGACACCAATAACGCAAACACCAACGGATTCAAACGAACTACAGAACACAGAGTTACTTACTTACTTACTTCACTTACCATCATATCATCCAAACGAAAACTACTATCCATCTGTGTGTGAATATTAAGTTTATAAAGAAAGGGACTATCATAGGATTACATTTTATACATATACACAGAGTTGATAATGGATTGGACTGGATTGGAACCGTGATTCGAGAAGGAACGAACAAACTTGCTTAGTTAGTTAGTTTAGTTAGCTAGACATCACAGAGAAGAGAAGAGAACATAACAGGCAGGCAGAGAGAGATATTATTATAGAGCCTACTACCTACTACAAGTTCACTTCTTCATATGTATCAACAGTCGAACATACAAGAGTAGAGTAGGAGACTCCACCTTTTCGCACGAGCTCAACGATTATCCGTTAAAATTCAAAAACGGGTCCTGAATGCTCAATTTCAGGTGTTCAAGACTCCCTTTTTGGAAATTATGGAGAAATCCGGGTTGCTCTTTCTAGGGGAGGAGGGCAGATCCCGGTTATTAGTCCAACATTCCATCGAATTGGATTTCTGTGTTGATCCCCATCCTTTTGCAAGGTTAGTCTCTTTTTATTTGCTACTTTTGATGTAGGTACTTATACAAATTACTTTGTGTTCGAGACAACTCTTTTCGTTGTTCGTGGTATTCTCTATACTACTCTCAACAATTCGTCGTTGCCTTTTTCTCCTCTATGTCCTCTCACTTAACTTCTTGATCATTCATTCTTGCATTTACATTGCATTGCAATCCAATGTAAACTGACCTTTAGCTCCTTTCTTATTTTCGTTCGAGAGTGGACTTGAAATGTCAACATTATTTTATGATTTATTGTTATGTTTGTGCTATATGATCAGACCAACCTGCGAACCTTATCAAAACCACTCGATAATGTCCTATGCTTTTGGCTTTTCTTTGAATTCTTTCCCCTCAGCATTTTCTATGACCAATAATTAACTAAAAATTAATCTGCTTCCAAATGTAAATCGAGATTTAAGATTTGGGGACTGCACAATAATAATTATTTTTATTTATTCACATTTCTTGAATTTTTATGTAAACTTAAATTGAATATCTAAATTGTAAATTAATTGATGTTTAACAAGTACACTCCAGGAAGAACATTTTATTTTATTTTTGAAAGAACTACCGTCCCGTATAAACCGCTTATCACTATATCCACTACAGTACAGTTGACACTGACTGAGTCAGCTCCAGACTCCAGAGTCCAGTCACCACTCACCAGTCCTGTATCCTCATTAATATAATTATTAGTATACTACGCGTATGCTGCTGGCTGTATGAATCTAACTAAACGATTAATTAAAGGTTAGGTTTTTATATACTTTGATGAACAGGCTAATTTGGGAGCTACTAATTCGTAATCTGCCAGTTACTCTTCTTGATCGTGATGCTATATTTTTTATGTGAATAATTTGATGGAATGTATAGTTAATGAGATATAATATCATGGAACAAGTGGAAATCAATATTATTTAAACTTTGAACCTCGTCCCATATAAAATTATCCGGTCCAAGTTAATGTAATTTTAATTTATCTACATGTATTTTCGTGCTAACTATCGTTTACTTTTGCTCGTCAATCGTTCCAAGCTCCAACTACTCCTTAATGAGTTAGTGTAATGCTTATTTAATGTAAGAATTTTTATGAAAACAAGAGAGAGAAATTCCATAATACTAACTAACTAAATATCATCTAAATAATATTATTCCCTGTTACTGTCTCTGACTCTGACTTGTTTAAAATTTATAACGCATTTCTACAGATCTATCTAAATTCTAAAGAATTGCAAATGATTTGCACAGATTAAAAATGCGCATTGATTATTATTAGTCACGAGTTGACTTTGTCTTTGTCCATTACTGTGTCCCACCCCATCTTTATCTTATCTTTACACCATTGAATTGACTAATATTATTATTATTATTATAGGTATTATATCTGTATTATTATTATTAATAGTTATCTTAAAACAATGAAGTAGGTAATTTTAACGTAATTATCACAGAAATTAAATTCCTTCGCCCCTCGCGAGACTAATAAGTAGTTAAAATGAACAACCACAGTTTGTAATCGTACTTAATATTGTAATCGTTATTATTCTTGGGTAATAAAGTTATAATTATAGTTATGCTTAATTCATATTAAATCGCCTACGTAGTCAGACCAAAAGTCTGGCAGCGTAAGAAAAATTACGAAAAGTCAAGGCTTGACATGATTAGATAATAATTCTACTTTTTAGATCTCATAAGGCCAAAAAGGAATAGTTATGAATAGATGAATTTGATAATGAAATAAAGGTTTTTTGTTGGAAGTAGTCCAAGAAAGTTGGTTTCGTTTGTTTGTGACATGATGCGAATGAAATAAGAGAACGCTGAATTTTTCATTTTATGTGACATTTATTATGTTGTTCTAATTAACAGAGGAAAATTCGCGGCTGTCAGACGGGCACTTCGAAGAAATGACCAATCAGTTTTTGCAGCAAAATATATTCGCAAAAGAAGAAGGACATCGCCAGAAGAAGTAAGTTCCTTGGCTATGCGTAATCTAATACAAATTAAATGTCCTTTATATAACAAAATAATCATATATATTGTATTTATATCATTTCACGTGTGATTTTTTATTTAATTACTTTATCTTTCTTCCTTGTATGTAGGTCTGGCACGAGGTTTCCGTTCTGGATTTATCCCGTGATTGTCCTTTTATTGTGCATTTATTTAAAGTATTTGAGACTCCTTTAGATACTATCCTTCTTCTAGAAATGTGAGTATAAGTATTTACATTAACATTCAAACTTTTGTTTGACTTAACGTTGCTGTCACTGTCACCATACGGTCGCAGTCATGCATGCCATAAAATGCGAATTAATGTTTTTAATTTAATGTATGTCTGCATCTTATTAACAGGGCGGAAGGTGGAGACCTACAAACAGTTTTAGATGCTGAAGAATTCCTTGAAGAGCCTTTATGTATAGATATTCTTAGGGACACTTTAAAAGGGCTCAGATTCCTACATAAACATTCCATTGCACATCTTGACATAAAGGTAAAAATTATTTTACTAACATCGTTATGAATTTATGAGTCAGTTATAAAAGGTTTTATTGTTGGGCTATGTGATAATTAATTGTTATATTAGAATGTAGCGTAAAAATTCTAGCATTAGCATGACGTGAAAAATTAAGTTTACGCGTTTCTTTGTTGTAGACGAAACTTTTACATTATAAGCATTCTAAACAAACTAAATTACATATTAACGAATTTGTGTTTACGATTTCATTGGGTATGATTATGAGATGTTGCATGAACGAACTGTATGTGTTTTTTATTCTTTAGCCGCAGAATTTGGTGGTTTCTGGCCCGCTGCCAGGAGGTCGTGTCAAATTGTGTGATTTTGGTTTGAGCCGTCATCTCTCCATTGCGACGGAGGTTAATTTTTGCTTTTTATGTTGTTTTTGTATATTATTTAGTATTTTGTCTCTGTTGCCGAAATCAATTCATACAATTACTACTTTTCTTACATTTACTCTTGGTTTTTGCAATGGCTCGCCAAAATAAGAGTAAAAACTTGTTAGCAGTTTTTAATTTTTTGTTTTGTTGTCATTGTTGCTGCACGCTACTCGTTTAGGTGCGAGAGCTATTAGGTACACCTGAGTACGTGTCTCCTGAAGTGTTAAACTACGAACCACTTACTTTGGCTACAGACTGCTGGGCCATCGGCGTTTTAACTTATGTTCTTTTATCCGGAGTATCTCCTTTTGGTGGAGACTGTAAACAAGAGACTTTCCTTAATATTTCCCAACGATCCCTTACCTTCCCACCTAATTACTTTGAAAATGTCTCCTCCTTTGCTGTCGATTTTATCGAAAAGCTTTTGGTTATTAAACCCAGGTAATTATTTTTTATGTGCATTTGTCGCTTTTTATTTGGTTTTTATGGTGCTTATAATATTCTGTGTCATGTTTTGTAAAGTCTGTCTGACCAGTGAATCACAAAATGTTAATGTCACTATAAGTCCAAATGTCCAAAATAATCTTGCCATGCTAAACTTGACTAAAATCAATATCTTAACCAAACTTTATTTGTTTCCAGTGACCGATTAACCGCTGAAGCGTGTTTACGACACGTGTGGCTAGACGGAGGAGTAAGTAGTCCGCCATTTCCGTCAACTCCTCAAGAACCTAATAATAATCATAAAGATCACGCCGGTGAATCACCTCCTCCTGCTGAAGGTATATACAAACCTTTATTTTTATGTTGCAATAATGTAGTATTTTTTCATGATTTTTTGAGTGTATTTTCAGTGAAATGTTTTCTCCAAGGTCCAGGGAGTAACGAGTCGCATGATAAAAAAGAAAACCACAACTTCAGCAGCGGAGGTGACCAAAGAGGACCCAATGACGAGATTGATTCTGGCATCGGATCAGAAGAAGATCATAGAAGAAATTTAAGTTGGGCGAGACTAGACGAAGTTTTAGAGAATGAACAAAAAACCTCATCGAATCCAGATTGGTTAACTTTAGAAGTAGACGAGGATCCCACTAGAAATATATGGCCAAATCGAAAGAAAAAATGTAGTTGGGAAGCCGAATGTGCGGGAGCAGTTTTACGTGCCTTAGATCAATTAGAAAAAAGAAGGGGAGGTGCCACTCCTCAGGCCAATCTTCTCAGGGCTTATGGAGGAAGAAGTCAGGTAAACAATCATCTGTTGCTACTAATACCAGTCATCTTTTTAATTTATATTTATGTAGATGTTCTGGTATTAAATATTTTAATATGTCCAAACAGGTAATATCTAAAGAAGAAGTAGGAGAAGGCCAGGTTGTGATTCGTGAATTCCGTCAATTGCCCCGCGCACCAGCATTATTAACGAAACACTCGGAACTCACCTGTGACTCTATTTCAACTAGAATTAACAAATTATTTAACTAACTACCTATCTAATATTTAAAAATTAATATTTATTATAATAAACTGCAATTTTTTGTTGAGTACAAAATTTTATATATGTAATACGACTTGCTTAATATTAATGGAAAAAATCGGTTCTTATTCGCAAATATCACTGTACCGATTATGTACATATTTCGTTGTTTTACATGTCATGTTAAATTGTAAATAATGGAAGGATGTTGTAATGAATTTCATAGGTTTATAGTAATTTTTTCTCGTATTGTGTGGTTCATTTCAATACATACTTTGCTAAATATTTAAGTGAAATTGACACGAGAACGTTAAACTTTGCGTAGGTACTTAAATCACATAACGCATTAATATTTTGTATTCATTCATCTCTTGATGACTAAACCAGCAATCAATAGATAGAAGGAAGTAGGCTTGTAAAATTCGAGAGAAAAATTAGGTCTATGAATGACTTTTGAGGCGACTGCTATTTAGCTTTCGTAATTTTGGTATGGTAGTGGTCGAATGATTTATTAGTTTATTACTGTAGTAGTAGTTTTGTAGCTCTGAGCCAATTGTTTAAAGACAATGCACCTGGATGGCTTAATGACAGAAAGACCGATCCCGCGCTCAACTTTCCATGTAGAGTTAACGTTTTTAAAGAATATACTTTGGGTAACTGCATGACCACAGCCAAGCAATTAACTAGATTCCTGTAGATCTAGCGCGGACTTCCCTTTGACTTTCCGCTGACCTCGGGCATTGGTTTTCCGCGGACGTCCCGGTTTTGTTGTCCTAATAAGTTCAAATAAGACCGTAAAGCTTAAAACTGCCTGTTTTTGTTATTTGGTTGCTGGAATAATTGATATGCAAGAATGCCAGTAAAACAGACAATAATTTATATTACTGCTTCCAGAAAAGTCTCATGCTAGATGCATTTTTATAAAACATAATGTAATGTAATATATCACAGATCATTATATAGAAGAGTAGAAAAAGATCAAAAATCCTAGTTCATCTTGTATTTCTCCATTTTCCATAATCAATTCCAACTTCATATTCCATCCGCATCCTAATATCAAATTCCATGGTTAAAAGTTTTTACTTAAAACTATAAAATCTGGGTACTTCTTGGTATCTTGGTCATCAATTTTGGCCAATTATATATTGGTCTCCTAACAATAATCTCATAATCAATTACATACTTTTATCGTAATTCGTAATCACAATCGTGAGCTTCGTGTGGGTATCATGAAAATGATGAAAGTAGTGGTAAGGTAAAGGTAAAGTAAGCAAAGCATTCATTTCAGCAGACGGCCTAAATCATTTTATGTGCAATGTGTTTTTGCGGAGTGCAGGAGCCCGCTTACATTGAAACATGTGTTCCAGTCCGCCTTCTTTTTTGTCGCAGTAAGGTCGATATTCGTGCGACATGCATGAAGGATAGATAGATATAGGATTTTAAGCGCAAGCAATTTTGTCCAGAATTTCTGAAGTTGATCACTTTACGCACGGATTTTATCCAGAAATACCTTCAAAAGTTGTGCGTTGTATTATTCTAATTTATTGTCCAAAGGAAGGCTAAGGTGTGGCATAGGAAGGTGGAAGGTAAGAAAAACAGAAAAAGGGTTGCACTTTTTAATAATATTACTTGTATCATTGCATTTAATTTAATGTTATGTCAGGTTGGGACTGGAATATTCACAAGACAGTTTTTGCCTTGCATGAATTTAATTTTCTATATTGACATTCCATTTGTCATTATTCTTTGCATAACACACAAACGCTCATAATATGGAGATTTGGTTGGTCTTGTCATGCAGGTGGCAAGTTGCATACTTGCAATATAAATATTATATTATAAATATACTAACAATAATAATATAATAATTTTTGTGTTCAATCAAAGCTAATACGTATTGATACAATGAATAATGTGATATTTAAATGTGTACCGTGTGTACGTGTACGCATTTAATCCATTTGTATAAAGCGTATAGAAAAATCTCACTGTTACATTTAATGCATTTTTATGTATTTACACTAAAATTGGTCGTCTAATTTTTTTTATAGATATTGGGAAACATCCGCTGGTGTGGTTTTGCTAACTTCAAACTTATTGCGTGGCTGAATTTATTGTGGACCCCATTTTTGGACTGGGCTTTCATGGCTGAATTCGAAAAAAAGGCTCATTCTGTAAAGGTACCTCGCCTTTACAAAGAGGCAGCAAAGGCCCTTAAACTTGTTCAGGAGAATGGGGAAGGCGTAAAAAATGCAGTTTATTCTGTTAAACACCCAGTAATACACTACTCAGCTCGTTATTATCTTAACCACATTATAATTATATTATAATTACTATTGTCCATGAAGATAGTCCCGAAGATTATCAAATAGTTGATTTTCAATTGGGCTATGGCTATAAGTGATAAAAGTGGACATCGTAATATAATCATACTTATTTTTTATCGTGCAGAATGTGAAAGGTATTACAGCCTTGGTTTCTGAAGCTTTGAAGCACGATTCCACATTAGCACCACTGATTACCAAGTCTAAAATCGTAGAAAATGAGGCTGGTCTTGCAAAGAATGTCCATTTAGTGAAAGTTTTGATAACTGAACTTATCTGGGGCAAAAAGCGTTTACTCGGCGAGGCAAAGCCGTTGGTCGTTGTGTTAAAATATCAAGAAAAATTTGACAAAATACTCGCCAAAATAGACAGAAAAAACAAAAACAAAGATGGGGGTAATAATTCGTATATATTGAAAGTCAGAGAAACGGAATTTTTCTAGTTGTTGGCTTCAGTTATATAAATAATATTTCTGCAATTTTAGTGCCTTCCCATCTCCTCTCTGGGGTTAATCTTTAAAAGCATGAAAACAAGTTTTTGAATCACAACTCTTGTAATTCTGAAATAGAAAACTTGAAGTACAAGAGTGTCGAATATCCAAAAACATTTGTTTGCTAATACTTTTCCATATCTGCTTGGCTTATTTTTTATGAATATTAATATTCTGTATTTATTATGTTAATATAGTTGGATTTATACAATGCGTGACGAAATATCAATTCTTGGAGAGCTATTTGTCTTCAGCATTTTCATGTTTAGCCTACCTTTCGGGTCTTACTTTGGTACACTGTACATGATTGGGAAATACTACCCGTCAACAACTGACAATACTCTGAACATAATTCTTCCTGTGGCATCTGCTGTTGTGACTGTTTGGACCATCATAGCTATATATGCTTACCGAGCCTTTCACGATCAGAGCAACTACACATCTGAAAAACAAGACTAACAATGGACTAACAAACAATAGAAACTTATATACATACCACTATACCACTACTGTGTGTTTCCGTGTGTCGACAACAATAAAATAGACATTCCAACTTCACACATTGACAGATACATGTATATACGCATTGAATATTATGTACTTCTTTTCTTCACAGTCACCTATAAAATTCTATTTAATCTTCACTCTCTGACTTCTTAGCTAATCTACCTACTCTTTCATCTAATCACCTTGACCAAGTACGCTTAAATCACAAAAGTCATACTAGATCAATTCCAAAGTTGGGGAAATAACGTCTCTATATGTTAATAATTTTACTAGAAAAGGTAATCGAAACTCAACAACTGGCTAATTTCCGTTTCTCCATTAAGTATTATTAATTGCGGATGTTAAGGATATGATTTTAATGATTTTATATTTGTTAAGGCGATGGTACAAGCACTACGGACGAAAGAAAGGTCTTTAAAAAGCCTCGATATGTACGGGTGAACACTCTTAAGATGAGTGTTGCTGATGTTGTTGAATATTTATTGAATGAAGAATGGATACAAAAACAAGGAATTCATCCTGATGATCTCAGTACAGACGATTTTGTTGTTGATGAGTTTGTGGACAATGTCTTGGTGTTTTCTCCGGGGACCGAGTTTCATCATCATCCATTGTATTTGGATGGCCGTATTGTACTACAAGATAAGGTTAACATAAAAATAATAGTACCTAATTCTAAAAGGTAATTCTATTCCAATTCTGTTAGTCGAACGACATAAACATGTACTTTAATTGTACAGGCGAGCTGTTTACCAGCCTTAGCTCTAAAACCCCGAAAGGGACGTGATGTTCTGGATGCCTGTGCTGCTCCTGGAATGAAAACTACCTATTTAGCTAGTCTTATGCAAAATGAAGGCTCAATAATTGCAGTCGAGAAATCCACCAAGCGTTGTGCAACACTAAAGACAATGTTGGATAGTTGCGGAGTGACTTGTGCAACTGTCGTCAATAAAAATTTTACGGATATTGACCCTTCGGAATATCCTAATGTAGAATATATTTTAGTTGATCCGTCTTGCTCTGGTTCAGGTATATTTCTTCTTCCATATCGATCCATCATCATAATCCTAATCCTACAATATATATTCTATAATATTCTCCGCCCTAATAATGTAATCTCACTGGTAGTAATGAAGAATATTTTTTAAATTCCCTACAGGAATGTATGGTCGTATCGATGCTCAATTAAAGCGCACATCTGAAACTTCAGAACGATTACACGCACTGCAGCATTGTCAGAGAAAACTTTTAGAACATGCCATGATGTTTCCGAATGTGAAAAGAATAGTCTATTCTACGTGTTCAATATACTCAGAAGAAAACGAGTTTGTTGTAGCATCTGCTTTAGACTTTCAAGATAATTCTTCCAAATTCCAAATGAAAACTGCTCTACCGTCTTGGCCCCATCGTGTTTCCAATCCAAAGTATTCTTGGGCAGAAATGTGTGTCAAGTCTGACTACGATAATAATAGGACAGACGGATTTTTTGTCGCTGTAATAGAACGTATTAATAATAAAAGTAAGCACGCCAAGAAAAAGCGAAATACCAATGAAATTGACTAGTAATAAACTTCACATCACGGCCTGTAATACCTAATATTATATAATAACTTTATTTCTGTATTAGAAAACCTAATTATGTAACTTTAATACCTAAAATTGAATAACCCTATTTCAGCTAATGTCTTTACCAGAATAAAAGTTTAACCATCTTAGTATACATCAGTCGGGTTCTTTATGACATTTATTGCTACTTTTGTTACGCAGGTAGGAGTTATGTGAATGTGCATATTTAAATAGTCTTACAATTGATCAATTCTCATACTTATTAGTTTATTGACTTTTTTTCATTGTGTTGGGCAGATCGCTTCACTTTGGAATCCCAAACGTTAGCTCAGAATCCCCAAGGACGACCTGTACCCGACCAAAAATTTGCTTAGTTCGTTTTAGAACATGAGCCAAGCATTACCAAGGCGGATATTTTCCTTACTCATTAGTTTAAGGCACATTACAGATTCACACATTTCTAAGCTAGTCTCTTTAGCTATGACTTGCCCAATACTACGACTTTTGGTGTTACAAACAACTTTTAGACTTTTCTTACTATTATTTGTAAGCTTGTTACAAGCAATGTCACATAAAAAAGGTTTTAGTTACGAATTTGCATTTAGAATTGGAAAAATTGGTACATGTAGCTATTTTCTATACAAATCAAAAAATGAAACTTGTGTACGGTGTATCTATAAGTATAGAGGCTTCGGCTCGGCATCAGTGCCATTGCCATTTGCCATGTGTGTGCAAGTAAAGCATCAATCTGTTTGTTTGAGGAATAGGAACTTTTAGTGAACTACACAATGCATTTCGGCTATGGATTATATTATATGTGTATGTGAAATCTAGGCAAGCCATTTATTTCATGTTAAACGTAGAAGGGGCATTGAGATACTTACTTTTCATATTATGCTTTCTACAACAGGAGCTTCTTTTCCCTTATTTTTTTGCTAAGAAAAAATTCCTCATTTAGCTTACTAATTTACATTCTTTACTCCCCTGCACTTTCTACCCCTCTGAATTCAAGAACAATCTCTTTTGTAACTTTATTTTACCTTTAAGAATAGGGTTTACCTCCCGATTTATATTGGAATTAGATATTTTTCGAATCCCTTCACCTTCACCTCACATATCCACCTAAAAGTACCTATATACTACGATTATGACAAAGTAGTTAAATATTTTTCATATTTTAAAGTAGTTAAGATAAATAGGTTTTATTGAATTATAAACTAACTTTACTTAATACTTAAAATTCTGTTGATTTCTTTGTGTTCTTGTAGTCAAAACTCTGCATAAAGAACTAGGGTAAGTAATGTAAAGTGCAGAGTGCGTGTCGAGTGGAGTCTAGTTTTAGGTAAATGAAATTAGGCACATAAATACCATAAATACAGATACCTATTACTGTTGCACTTGCAGCCCACATCCAGGCGTCTCTGGACGTCAAACCTCAAGGTTGGAAATGATTAAAGTTCTAAAGGTGCGTTGACATAAAATTCAAAAGTCTTCCTGTAGGCGTTTTAATGTGTACTTAACTTAGCCCTCACTCGAAGACAAAACTTACATATGTTATAGACAGTAAGAAACTGTAATAATTGAGACATTTAAGTGACTTTGTATTTGTAGTATAGTAGTGTCTCATTCCTTAAAAACGACCTTAACAGTTTGATAACAGAAGTAATTCGTAAATATTTGTGAAAACTATAACCAACAGAACAGAACCGTCATGTCATCTGCATCTGTCCAAATGAGTAGTGGTCAGATCAAACTAGTTTTACATAGACCCGACCATAGTAAAAATGACTGTAAGAAAGTAGCGGCAAAGGTAGAAAATGATTTGTACGTTAGAACTCAAAATCAGAGACAGAGAATCAAGGAAAGAGAGAGACACAACCCAGAAAATCTCGGAAAGCGGCTACCATTGTAAAACGACTATAAAAAGTAGCGATAAAGCTATAAAAGTTCAAGGTGTCATCCGATTGACCCCATTTCCTAATAAGACCTCCTTACGGATAAATAAATATATAAATATAACGACCCGTTATTGAGTTATTGCAACAAAAGAGGACAGACACATGGCATTTCTATAAATCGGTTACCACTGCCTAATCAAAAGATGAAGAAATTAAAATGCGTAATGTGTAGTATGACTGGTAAAATCATAATCATTATCATGTTATAGCATATAAGTTAAGGATTTTTTATATTGAAGATACATTTCATTCATATTGCGTTACACTGGGCAGTTACATATTTATTGTTCAAACATAAATACTATTACAACCAAAATCCAAAACTGAATGTATCTTTCTTATTAGTCCTATCAGTATCATCCTTACAGATAAGAATAATATTGTCTCTTGAATCTGTTTAACAAGGTGCACTTGAAACTATTTACAATTCATGTTCAGTGACTTATTACTACATATTTGATGAATTACGCTTCCCAGAAAAGAAAGCTAAGATTGAAATGAATAATGCTGCGCTATTGTTACGCATACGCATCCATTGTGGTTCTTTTCCACGCGTAATTTCTTTATAGTCTAATTCTTCATACAAATACTAACTGTTAGCTACTATATAATAGTGATAAATACTAAGATAAAATATTTAACAGTCTATTATACTGAAGTGGACCTTTTTATTTAGTAGGTAAAGAAACCATGTCACTGTCTTTCACAAAAGCAATAGTATACCTACCTAGAAGAACTTTATGTACCTACATAGGTTCTTCTGTACTTCTGTAGCGAAGAATATGGTTGAAGTTGAATTAGGGAGGCATATATTAGACAAATTTCTATAAAAGCAACTGAAAATAACATTCTTGCATCTAAACTATCATGTTTATTAGCGGAGAATTATTAGCCCAGTGGTTACTAGCATTAATTTTTAACTCCAATATCGCATTGGTTTTTGGAGCTCAAAAAGATGCCATCACAGGAGTTTGGTGGCCCGTTGTTTCCACAAAATATCCTAAATATCAAGAAACTACAACTTTGATTAGGGATATGGTGAAAAAATTTCCAGATATTGTCGCCTATTATTCTGCAGGAAAAACAGTTACAGGCAAAGAAATGTGGGTAATACACTTAGCAGAAAATGTTAAGAAACCAAGACCTTTATTAAGGCCAATGGTCAAGCAAGTATCCAGCATGCACGGTGACGAAGTTGTTGGAAGAGCCTTGTTACTCATGTTGGCTGTGGACATTGTAAAACGATACAAAGAAAAAGACGCAAGGTAAAATTGTTTTAAAGACATGTAGTTATTTTTCTTTTAGATACAGCACATTAATTTTGATGTCAATTTTTGTGCATTTTTATAGAATATTAAAGCTTCTACAAACAACTGATATTCACTTAATGCCATCTGTAAATCCTGATGGGTTTGAGGAAGCAATCCAGTCTTGCAATCCAAATCCATCCATCACTGGACGCCGAAATAAAAACAAAATCGATCTCAATCGAAATTTTCCAGATCAATTCGTCATGAAAAAAGAAACTGATCCTAACTTTTACAAAGATCGGCAACCGGAAACGTTGAACATGATGAAATTCATTAAAAACTATCCTTTCGTTTTGTCTACTAATCTTCATGGTGGGGACGTCGTGGCAAGTTATCCTTTCGACTCGGTTCCTCTCAATGTCGCGTTAGACCATTAATAATATTTACATATACACAGCTAGATCATTTAATTTGCATGAAGAGAATTAGAAACATGTATTAAAATTATTTCCCTTTATTTTTAGCAAAGAACGCAGTTATCAACAAAGTGGTATTCCAAGCCCTTCCCCTGATGAAAAAGTATTTAGGCAGTTAGCTCTGGACTATTCAAAGCACCATAAAACGATGTACAGCCAAAATAAAAGTATGGGCAATGGCGACAATTGCATTTCTGATATTTTTAGAGATGGCATTACCAATGGTGCAGACTGGTACAATGTTAGGGGTAAGAATGTACAATTTAATTCCTAGTAAATCCTCTCTCAATTACTAATCATTATAAAAATACTATTAATGTATACCTATGGCTAATAATCAACCTAATTGTGAAAGGTGGGATGCAAGATTTCAATTATGTCCATTCCAATTGTTTCGAAATTACAATTGAACTATCGTGTTGTAAATATCCTCCTAATGAAGACTTGATTATTGAATGGGGTAACAACAAAGAGTCTCTGTATAATTTTATGGAGTCTGTTCATTGGGGTGTCAAAGGGATTGTGACGGACCATAGCGGAAACCCAATTAAAGGGGCACAGATCATTATTAAGGACATCGATAAGATCATTTTGACTACTTCCAAGGGAGAGTACTGGAGACTTTTAGTACCAGGCAAATATCAGATTAAAGTAGCTGCAAATAAGTGAGCAATAAATCCAAGACATTAATTTTAAATAAAATCATTTGACGAATGCATAATATAATACTATATATTTCTATCGATTTTTTTTCTACAGGTACCAGTCTACCCCTTTCAAAGATATTGAAATTAAAAACGGGGAAACGGCAAGATTGGATTTTACCCTGAATTCAAGATAGTTTAAAATACGAAATGTAAAATCATTGTTCATATTGTTATTTAAAGTTAAATTGAAGCTTATATACGTGAGTGTGTACTTACTTAATAATAAAAATCATTTGTTATTCTACGAAAATGTGAATAATAGAAAAGAAAACATTCTAAAAGTTGATTGAGCCACATAGGATCTAACCT
>JABASI010001059.1:0-28585 GCA_019776505.1 Tomocerus nigrus
GTTATCAGCCTTAATCTAATGGAATAATTATGACACATCTTAAATGTATTTTCATATTTTCTAATATTATTCGATAGTTACTAATTGCAGTTTTAAACAATTGCTGCGAGTAACATTCAATGAGTCGGAATTAGGTAGCAAAGCCAAGTGCTAAAAGATGGGAAAAGAAATGTATTCGAAATTGAGACAAATTTTTTAACATCAAGAAAAATACTTTTACGAGTGAACAATGGCGACTTAGGACTGAAATTGCTAATGCTAAACGGATTAGTTATTATCCATTTATGGTGTCAGTTCATAGTTCATAGCACACTCTATTAGGGGTACATATTTGGTAAAAGATTACAATGGGGATTTAGTACAGTGAAAAAGATAATGGAAAAGTAAACGTGTATCCACTTAGTCTCGTCTATATTCCTGCTATATTACGGGATGAGATGGCAAGATCAAGACAAAAAGCATCGATTCTAATGACTCACGGTTGAGCACAAGTCTCTGAGGTTTTGTACCGTAAAACTGTCAAAAGTGACTTATTCAGGTTGAGCGGAGGTCAAAGGTGATATCTGAATGATGATGATGATAGCATTGAGCTTGAATATAAAAATGATACACATTCCTAATATTATTTATATTATATGGGTCTTGTCTCACGTCTAGTCTATGATTTTTGTCTTGCTCCTTTGATCTGACAAATCTTCGATTTCATGGCTACGGCTCCATAATTGATAATGTGCATCCTGCATCACCTCACCTCACCACACCAACATAAAACATAGCAATCAAATTCTGGCCAGCAGAGACAACCCACAACAGACCAACCAGAGACCCATAGCATACGCTAATAGACACCACAACCATAATATTATAACATGATATAACCGTGATTTGGCATTATGCTGAATGCACAATACATAACTGCGACCGTTTAGGTAGATGCAATAACAGAAGAGACAGTCTATATTTTAGCATTACACATTTTAGCACCACATTAGTATATATAATGTGTGTAAAATCACAAAGCAACAGTTACATTTTTTTTCTTTCGAGAAAGTACGAAAGCCAGTGATACAAAATGAATTTGCAGGTGTACTTTGCAAATGCATTTACGAGCGTCAAAAAACAGTCCGCCAACCAGGAAATGCAGAAAATCATTAGAAATGTGGCCAAGAGCCGTAAAAACTTACGTTTTAGTTACTAAAATCTTTATGGCCATTAATGCATCATCCGTTTTGTTATTATTGCTTTTAAACTTAAGTAGGTACTGAAAATAACCTGTGGTTATTTCAGCACGGGAAAATAAACATTATAAATGATCTTACCTGATATGATAATAACTAATAAAATCACAAATGTAGATCCGAATGAGGAGGTCCCCATAGCGGTCAGCCACCTTCTCGGCAATGAAGTCATCATCTTTTTAAATTGAGCACAGGGAAGACAAACTTTTATTATTATTGTTTGACGAACGGAGAACAAAGAAAATCACTTGAAATTCATTCAATTGCACGAGTAAACAGACGCTCCAGTCTCTTTTTCATGTAATATCTATTAGTACTCAGAAGAAAAGGTAGGTAAGTTTGGAGTACGTTGGTGTGCAATCCTCAATCTTTGTAAGTGTTGATACAACTTGTCATGTAGCCCAAGAAATAAACTACTTGAAAATATCTTCAACTGATGACAAATAAACTGATGATGCCTGTCAATTTGGTTAATGTCAAATATGGCGCTTAATTTGATGCTCAGTGTTATTTTAGCAAAACTGATTTTCTTTGTTCAACTGAGTGCTTGGGTGTGGGAAATTCAGAAATAACAATGGAAATGTGAATGACACTGGCGTTTGGGGGATTTGTACTGGAAAGCTTTTACTGCTCCTTCAGTTTTCTTGTAGAATAGGGTAAACAATGGAATATATTTCCGAAATTTTATCGTTTTACACAATTCAGCTCTTATATAATTTGCTTTTAGGCTGAATAATGACACGATGTCTCTTAGCAAGCTCGGAAAATCATCACCAGGTAAGTCAATAATAATTTTGTCCCAAAGTCCAATTCTGTATATCTAAGGGTACAATGTTGATTTATATTATACTAATTCTGATGAAATTCGCACAGAATTAGAAAAATGTGGTAAAACCATACATTCGAAGAAATAGTTAAAAGGGAAAAGAAGAAAACTTCAGTTTTTATTAAAAATCACAAAAAAAGTATAGTTCAGTGAAGCGTTTTCTTTGTTCATTAAAAATTAATTTTTGAAAATGAAGCACTAAGAGATTGAATTTTCTTCAGTGTTGTCTTTGTCACTTGTTTTGTCAACTGCCGTGGTGAGACTGATGTTGTTCTGTGCAAGTCTGTTGCTTTTCCTTCTGTGGTCAAATATTAAATGAAAGGTGAGATTGAGACAAGGTATTTTCTTAAGCGAATGACTGACTGACAGGCAGCAAGAGCAACGACGAAACGGAACAAAGGTAACTAAACTAACTAACTAGGTAATGTAGCATCAAGTCAAATATAACGTGCTTAAAGTTAAAGGATGAAGTTAAACATTAAATATGGTGTGATATGATGCACTAGCTATGTACTTGCACTAAGTTGTATTTGTATTGTTGTGTTAAGCAGGAGTGGAGTCGAAATTCTCGCAATGTTCATTTGCCAAAGCTTTCATAGGAGTTCTTTAGCTAAGATAGTTAGAGTATTTCAGTGAGCCATGCCATCATAAGATTTCACATGATCCTGTAATACAATAGACGATACAATGTACACTGTACAGGTACTTCTGCATCGACTTTACACTACTTTGCCGTCTACATTTAACCAGTCAGTCAGTACATGGAGACTTGTAGTTAGCTAGAATAGAGTGACGCATAAAGGTAACCAAAGCAAAGGTAGCACATCTTAAAGGTAAAACTGGCAGGCTAGTTGCAAACTCTTTACTCTTCTTTACATTACATTAGCTGTTGGTGTATGTATCGACTGCCTAGATTTCATTTGACGTTGAACATAGGATCAAGAATCAAGACTACATCATTATTATATTATCCTACGTACATAGACGATCATTGAGAAATAGTTAGGATGATGATGATGAGTGAATATAATTCGAAGGGGAGAAGGGTAGAATCTTGTATTTAACAAATCAAATGCAAACTGCACGCGGAATCGAATTATGTCGAGTTAAAAGTTGGGTTACCTGCACATAAATAATCTGTCTGCATGTGCATATGCATAAAGAAATATTTTTCAAAGTTAAAATGCTAATGCAGGTATTTGTCTGTAGATAATCACATATTGAAATTATTTTATACCCCCGTCGGACGTCGGATGCAGCAGATTCATTGATATAATTGAATGGCAAATCTTTTCAAGCTATACGGAGCCGAGTTAGGTTCCGTCTCAATTGTATGTTTACTTCTGTGCTTTATAATATTATAGTACTTTGCCCACATGCTGACAACGTCTGATAATACTGGATTTTGTCTGACGGGGAAATTTCATTACCTACTGATATCTACCGGTATTTCCTCTTGCTTTCCTCAGAAGGAAAAATTAGGTAAATCAAGGATGATTCAGATACAAGAGATAAACATTGATATATGAATTGCTTAAAATCTAATCACTATACATAGCAACTATTTTATCTTCTTCATTAGTAGGTGCTTATTGCGTGTAACATATAGATAGGCTAGAATAATTAAGCAATAATACTTACTTTATTTAAGTACTCTAGATTAGAGTTGAATCCGGTCTAACCTCGGACCTTATAGCTACCTACTTAAGTAGTTGCAAGAATAATAATATTTACGCTTAGGACTTGATGTCTATAATTGAATGTGGTTTTCTCATACATGCACGTATTTATATGCATAAAATGAATCTATCATCAATTCTGAAGGTGCATAGGTAAGTAGTTTGTCTTGTCTTGATTTGGCTATGCTTAAGCTTACGATTATAATTAATCCACTTAACGGTATGCATATTTGTTACATGTAATCTGAAGCTGAAGTTGAACCAACAACGATGTGTTCTATTAAGTTATGCTATGTGTTTGCCGCAAAAAGTAGTCTGAAGAATTCATCCTTTCAACTTGCATTCACTGAGCAGATAGCTGGAAGATAAAAAATAAAATATAAAGTTCGATAGCATTGTATTAGTGTGAAGGCATTGGCTCTCTCTCATGTGTTTCTCTGTTTACTGCGTGACTGGCCTTTCTGACTGGACATAGACACGGAAAAGGTAAAAATGCTTTTAGCGGTAGGAATGTGAATGTTTAATATGTGATTGCTACTGAATTTAACAGCATCTTAACTCGAGCTTTGATTATCTATTCAATTTATTGCCATTCCACTGCCAATCCTTAGAACTCTTCCATAAAATCGTTTCAATCAATCCCTTTGATCGATCATTATGTAGATAGCATCTATTAGAAATCTATATCTAAACTGCCTACTACTGATAAAATATACACTAGGAGCTACATCCTAATCATCAAAAAATCCTTAGCTTATTATCCTGTAAGGAAATATCATGTGTCGGATAGCTTTGCTTAGTTCTTTACAATTTTTACAATTTTACAATAAGCCATAAGTTATACTTTGTTGTAGTATTGTTTTGATCACGGGGAGCAAACATCATCCGAGCGAAGCAACTGGATGAATTCTTAAGTAGAGTGCCTAACCGTGTATCAATACCATTTCTCACTCTCTCATTGAGCAATTTCATTTTAAAAATCTCCATATTATTATAGCGACCTACTATTTGTATTCATAAAATACAGGTCCCTTGTTAGTACCTACCTACTAACTATGCAAATGACAAGACTCTGTAAAAGATTGTATGAATAATAAAATAATATCATTCAGTGATATTTAAAATCCTCTGTATGCATTTACACGAGGTGTGATGGCCAAAAACTTTTCAACACATAACAATTTAGGAAAACTGACTGAAATTGCATGAAGATATTCCGTGAATACGTGCCAAGAATGAAAAGACTTAAATGCTTGTTCATCATTGTGTATATGTATGCGTGGATGATTGGTCTAAGTCAAGTTGACGAGAATGCGAGAAGGAGCATTATCAGATTCAGGCTGCCTTTAGCTAACTACAGTAGACAGATGCTACACTAGGCGATTTTCCTGGATTAAATTACAGTTTAGTTCAAATTTGATACAAAGTATTTAATGCTAATTACCTAGATACATTTTACAACTACTCCTAGCACTACTTCATCAGATTATGTTAAACTATATGCACAGCACATATCTAAGCTTATTATTGTGCAACGTATAGCTAGTAGAGATGTACGTAAGTACTAGTTATCAGCCTAGTTGGTTAAAGTATTAAAGTCAGCCAATGGTGCATTAAATGTTTACCAAGTTACCCAGTTTAGTATGCTATTGATTCTGTAGAATGAGTTAAGCATTTAGATTTTTCCCATTAAGACTAGCAATAAGATGTGTTAGTAGTTCAAGAGTTTCTTCGACTATAACGAAAGTTAATGGTGAACTTGTATAGTTAATGTAAATACTTATTCATGTATCTGTAAACAATAGGCGTAGACGAGTGTTATTAGTATTTGAACGATTTTCCACGGATGGATTTGAAATTGGATTCCGAGGCTGTCGATTGTGAAGACGAACGAGTTAAGGGGATTTTCGATTTGGCGTGACCAAGTACCGCTGCTTCGTTCTCTATTCCATTGTATTTAAAATGTAAATACATTTTCCTATCTATCTTTACTTTACTCTACTATGCATTATTTACTACGCCTAATGAGTAATCGTACGTGCACGCTGCTAAAAATGCAAATCTTCCTTTATAGAACACATTTATTTATTTGCCTGTCTCGTTGCTCCCAAGTAAATAGTCTTAATACACATGTTCTCTCTACAATGCACAATTCTACTACCTATTCAATGATACCGGTTTCAAATGGGAGTATTTACCAAAATAACTACATGTAATAGTATAATGTAAAGCTATTATCACTTTTTCATTGTTAATGTGTTGTCCATATAAAATGACTAAGTGCATGTATCTGAAAATCATATGAAATACTCTTAGATGCGTTTTCATTTCATGTACAACGTATGTGCAAGCTTTTTTGACTTTTCACGTAAAACTAAGTGTGCCACTATAATAAAGAGAAAACTGGCAACCTATTTATGCGATGTGAGTAGAAGAAACTAAAAGTTTATTTAACGTTAAAATGTTGTACATTGAACAAAGAACAACCAATTATGTTCAATTAATAATTTTGGAGAGTGTTAATATTTTGGAAGTGAACTATAAAGGGTTGAGCTTTATGTAATAACAAATACAGATATTAAGCCAACACCCTAAAAGACTTTATCTCGTCAGTTACATCCAAAATGGGCGGTTTAGCAACTTTGCTCTTAACTGTAAGTAAGCTATCTTTATTTTTTGTATGTACAAATATGAGAGATGCTATTATACCCGCCGACTTATAGGTAGGTAGCTTAGTTTCCGCAAAAGGAGAAGCATGTGTAATATTTGCATTGAAGTTTGCACATCTGTCTTGTTCTTGTCATGTCCACTAAATGTTATTTCACGATAGAGTTTACTTTAGTTTTTTGCCTGTATTATCTGAACTTGGCAATTGCATTTGTGCATGCACATGTTTACGTTGCTTTGAAGAATTACTGAGACAAGACATGACAACCTCCTTGGCTCTTTTGACGTCAAGTTGTTTTTCTTCATGGGCTCGATATTTTTATGATTGAGAAAGATGATATGCAAATCTAAAAAGTGTTTTACTTTGTTTTCATGCTTCAGTGGAGATTGTTTTATTAAGAATCTCCAGTAGCGCACAGGTTTAGTACTTGACTTACCGATTCTTAAGAGTCGTATCAGTTCTTTGTTTAATGAAACCTGTAAATTTTAACTTCGCAGGTACAAATGGCAGAAGAATAAATTACAATACACACATACGTGATAGCAAAATTTATCTGGAAATTCAGAGTCTGATTTGAAACACCCATTAGTGTTGTAGTATAAAATGCACACTAAAAGCTATTTGCTTATTTATAGCCTAACCTAATTGAGTCATTGACTTTGGCGACATATTTTTCTGCTATGGATTTAAACGAATTTCTGTTGGACATATTTTACGAATAGATAAAAAGACAGGAGTATGAGAAAAAACATAATTTCATGTTCATTTTTACACTTGTTTGCGAATAATTGCTTTTAAGTTACCACAATTAAAGTATTATATTTTTGAAGTAACCAGTCTGATTTTTAAAACACTTTTTATTGCAAATAAAGCTCAGTTAATGATTTGACAGGTATTGTTAAGTACAATTTACCAACAACATCTGATTTTTTGATATTCCTGAGCTATGCTTGCTATTTAGGTATTTAAGCATTTATCTTACAGCTAATACTCGTCTTCACCATAAAACTATTTGTTTTAAGCTCCAAGTTTTGCAATATATCACTCCAGGGCTCATGTTTGAGTATTATTTATTGCCTATTACGAATAATATATTATAATGAAGCTATCCTGTTCTCCTCTGGTTTGGAGTCTCAATGCTAACCCCAAGCAATTGATACATGCACTCACATTCATCGGCTTCGGCTCTTTGACATGACATGACACATGTATTTAGTTACTTGTCAAATGGTTACATATTGGCTTGAATCGCCTTAAACAATGAGCAAAGGAAAATTAATAGATAGTAATAATGCACCGTGTATCATGATCATGTCATCTTTGCTCTTTCAAACCAATATATCTTCATTGGCTTTCAATGACTTTTGTTTCTTTTAGCCAACTACCACCATTGCACAATTGAATTACACAGAGAAAACAAAAGATGAAATATGGGTTTCTCGAACTAATAGTAGAAGCAAAGATTTTTTATGCACTTTAACCTAGAACCCACTTGTAAAAGGTACATAGTTGGGTGTAACTGTTTCATCAATTTGCATGCGTAAATCGTAAATGATGGCACAAAGTGCCAGATAGTCAACTCAGGTAAACATACCAATGTCTTCTGTATTTGTAGGTTAATTTTTCGCTTCATTAGACACCTTTGTAATAAAGGTTATGGCATACTAGAAACAACTGTTGGCTAAAGGGAACAAAGGTTTTCTGATAAAAATCACAAAACTTTGCACGTATTAAAGTGAGGACGTAATAAATATCTACAAGATTGTAGCGTAGTAAGATGTACTACATCTTGTTAACCATAATGTTTCAATTTACAGTGGGCAATATCCTTGGAGCAATATAGTTCTTGAAAACCTAAATCCAAGCAAAAGTGATGAAGACATTTACAAGAGTTGTTTTTGTTACGTGATTTCTTTGTCGGAAGCCAAAACGCACTTGTTATTAAGTTTTTCATACAGTTATTGAGATTTAAGATGATAAAACTGTTTATGACTCTAGAACGTTTCAAGTTTGTTACAGATTCCAAAAAAAGTAAAACTATATTGTTATTGCTTTTAAAGTTTTCTGGGGCAGCATCTTTCAGAATTAAGGCTCAATTTTTTAGCTAAATTTTTATCTGACGCCTTATAAATATGCGCAGCAATTCTGTACGCATAGTATATGTACGCCACGAGGGCAGTACATTCTGTACGCATACAAAAGTGTAACTCTAAGTATTCTATTTATTAGTTACGTGAAAAATTACATAATAAGAAATAACGATTCTCTCTTACAGAAAGAAACAACAAATTCAGGTCGTAATCCTTTACAGCCCGGATACATCTGTATACCTTTGTCTAATTCACATATGAAGTCAATAGATTGAGCCAATTCTCTTGTAAAATGCCAGACGTACATAACACGCTATACTCTTTGTCTTTATTGTACTATTGTACTACATATTATTATTGTTATTGCATCACTATATATCAGATGCAAGGACTGCAGAAGCGTTTACCTAGCTATTACATTACACACATGTAATATTATAACAATAATAGTATATAATAGCATATTATTGCATTGTGTTTACTGATGGCTTCTACGCGTACTAATTACGTGTGAATATTCCCTTTTGCCTGTCTAAGTGTCCTAGTACAGTAAACTGCTAAGTAAACATTATCACAACTGGACTGCTTTACTACAGATACGCTTAAGCATAGATTAGATGCATTATAGAGTTGAAAATTGAATTTTCATGGTATTCTACTGTATACACAATGCTATTTAAATAGCTTCAAGCTTATAATATATCGCAGAAATATGTGGTTCTTAACATTTTCTTACTTGCTGCTATTTCTTTGTCATTTTGCACTCAGTTAATAAGTCAGCAAAGGATTATTGCACTTTGTTCATTACATTTTTCCTCTCTGGTATTTATTCTGTTCTTGCCAAACAATGCAAATATTTAGCATTGCATTTTCTAAGCGAACTGTAATATTTATTATCTACATGTCAATGTCAAGCTATCTGTCTATTTACCTAATGCTATTACAACATTAACTACTTACTACTTACTACATTCATTCTATTGTATTAACTTCTTTCCAAGAATGTGAGTAAATTGTAACTAGCTGCTACATAAGTCTGCTAATAATTAAAAGCAAATGTAAATGTAGGCATTTATTTATTTTTCATAATCACTTTATGACTATAGCTATGACTGATGATTGTGATGATGAGAACCATTTAATATAATTTACAATATTTTACGTAAAACTACTATATTTCTAAATAGATATTGGTATAAAAATTAATGATACCTATACTTAAGTATCATACAAAATACAAGTAGAATAAACACATACGACACATCTGAGATAGGTAGGAGCAGGCAGATTACCACAAATCCTTAGTTTTACAGATTGTATTATTATAAATGAGATTCTGTATTAAATTCATAAGGAGAGGGAGAAGGTAGTTTATTCGATGCTCAAGTCATAAAATTCATTTTATTCTTTGTCTCTGTCCCAATATGGAGTAAATTAAAAATTTATTTCTCGAATCCCCAGTTTCTTTTCTCTTTTTTCTTTCTGCCATCTAGTTAATAAATAGTTAAGATCTAGAAATCAGGAAATCTCTCTACAATTAGCGTTTTCTGTGCCTACCTACGCACATGTGTCGATGTGTTTATGTGCATTTCGTTTAATTAGCATTGAATAGTTAAACTCAGCCAGCTGGACAGGAATGATGGGATATGGTGAGAACTACATAGTAAAAGATCGAGAAAGAAGGTACACACACATTCATACAGCTTAAGGTGTAAGGATATGTAGGGTCATAGTTAATTAACTTAATTATTTATTTCCATTTGAAAAATACTACAACAGCAGTCAGTCGCAAAGAGAGGTTTATAATGACTTGAACAGATTTTCACATGAGGCAGTTCATCTGAGAAAACTGCATTATTATACAAAGGGAAATCTAAGGCTTGGCTTTGTTTGGGACACGTGGGCATTTTGGTAGTTAATATGTTTATTACTCTCTGCTAGATCTGTGAAGATATTAGCATGATATTATGACAAAGAAGAACGAGAACATGATTTAAAGGAAACTGCAATTTAACAGCAACACTACTGTTGACTCTCTTTGACTTGCATTCAGAACAAAATGTAAACTTTCTGGTTTTTTTCTGTGTGCAAGTGTTATTTCAAACTTTTCATCAACTCCTGCATCTCTCCATTACTAATTTACACATTTTAATATCTTATTGTGACAAGAGTAGTGACATGTGTCTAGCATTGAAAAGTGTTAAGAGAAATTTGACTCTTTAGAAAAATCAGAATTAGGTATATGCTAGCAGATTTAAAAATGAATAAGATTTTAACAACAATAGCTTAGTTGACTTCATCTCTCTTCTCTAACCCCTAACAGCTATAATATACGAGCAGGTACTTAAAACAATTAGAAGCTAAGCTGATTAGACTAATCACACTTTCTTTAATTCGACATCAGGATTATTTGCAAAGGATTCCTTTGATCAACTGCTGTATGTCCCTACCGGATTTTCCAATTAAAAAACAGATCTAATGGAGAATGCATTTGTGATTNTGCTGTATGTCCCTACCGGATTTTCCAATTAAAAAACAGATCTAATGGAGAATGCATTTGTGATTGAGAGAAACTGCTAATGCTTGTGATTTGCTTACGATTAGTCAAACCTCGTCCTAACACTAAAAGCTTGTAGACACTTTTAGTAAGTAAGTACGCATCACTAATGCAAATATTTATTCCTTTGGTTTTCCTTGCTGCTATTAATTCTCTGGCTGATTTCATTTGCAAACGAGGGCGACAAATATGTAGAGTGAATATACTCCATTGTATTTACATGTACGAGCAAACCAGACTAGATCACGTAAAACACGAAAGTTCATTATTATGATATAACGCAGTGCACATAGCAAAGATGCATTGACCACCACTTACTTACTTACTTGATTTGATTTCATAGTTCTCTTCTTCTAGCTGACAAAATACTTTCAGCCAATTGCTGACTGCAATAAAAGCTTACAGCTTATTACCATTAGAGTGAAACTAGAATTATTATTTACTTTGTTTGTATACCTACTTCCTTAAGAAGACAAAGACAAAATTCTTCTTCGACATATTAGATATGTTAATAGCAATGTTTTGCACATTAACATTTCTGTAACTCATATAAAATGTAGTATGAATAGTTTTATTGTTTACTCTGCTAAATATTTTACGATTTCATTTTATTATGACGACAAATTGACAGTGAACTTGGTCAACTTAGCACTAATTAGAGGCGAACAGGAGAGATCGTCATTTTTTTTCGTTTTTATGACTTTATGCATATAAAATGTTATCGTTCATCATTAACATGCCCATTTCCTCTTACTTTTGTGGGCCTATAGTATTATTATAATCAATTTCATCCTTAGCACTGTATTACCAATGACGAAGTTGGAGATTATTAGAATTCTTTGTTATAGTATTGATGAACTAGTATTTTCTTTGTAAGTGCCATTAAGTTCAACTGAAGCAATCAACCCAGTAAATAAGTATCAGATACCACCGCACTTAAAAATGCAATACGCAGCGCAATCACTGGATAGTTTCTTTTACCAACCACTTAACTTACACACGAATGCAAAACTTCTTCAAAACATGCACTAGCTTGTGCAAATTGCTTTTCATTCTAATTTTTCTAGTTTGTCCGCAAACCAACTAACTAGCTTATCGTCTTAAAATTACTGATAAGCATAATTTAAGCATATCTAAAGTGTTTTAGAAACTACATTATGATTGGTCTATTTAGAATCTTATCGAGATATTTACTTCAGAAACCTATCTTAATGTACTAAAGCATTTATCCAAGGTCATGACGAAAATATTGTGTCCTAGAAATCTATTACTGGGATTTAGGAGTAGCTATATAGAGTCTTTTATGAGCAGTCAAAACATTAAAATTATATTAATTATGCAGTCGCTATATTATTATACTCATAGATTTAAAACACCACATATTTATTTACCGAAACATGGAATATTTCAAATTCCATTTGCAATTACATAGCAATAAAAAAAATAATCCCTTTACTTATTAGAATGTAGATATTGGGTATCGAACCAGTTATAAGAACATATTATAAGCCTGCTGTCAATTAAAATTGAATTGTTTGGAAGTATGTGGATGACTTTGCTTTCTTATTTCATTTAGTGGCAAAACAAAGGTTCTATGAGCTATTAAGGGAAAGTATTGTCCTCTAGAAATAATTTTATTGCATTCGTTTGGGACAGTGGTCATTAAAATATTAAGAAATTGAAATTGTTTAATTATGTATGGATCAAAGAATCTGAGACATTTAGTAAAGCATAAAACCAGTCCAATCTAAGAGATAAGAAGAGGAGGGTAGGTAGAACAAGGTGCATTAATTGGAGTATACGCCCTTATTTTATTGATTGGCCTTTGTTTTTTGCCCTGAAATATGCACATAATGAAGAGCATTGCTTTTAACATTAACTAGATATTGAATCTCTGGGAGGAGATTAAAAAAAATCCCGATGCATTTCTATAATTCTCGTATAACATTTATTTATGAAGTGTTTATTGCTCCTAAGTTGCATGGAGCGGCAATGTAGCAAACTGTGCATTTTATTTTATCGCCATTGAAATCAGTGACATGTTTACTAACCTAGAGGGTAAGTAGATGTATGAGTGAATAGGCCATATGTGTAGTAAGTAGGTATCCATCACATTAGTATACAGGAGACATGCTGTTCACCACTTGGCCCGACTGGCAATGTAGCAATTGTCATGAGTTCACTTTAGCGCATGTAAAAAGTGTTTTTCGATTTCGATTTCAATGTACTTATCGTTAGTACTTGCTTTGCAACTTGTCTTCAGTTTGTCTACATGATAATGGCAAGAAAAATCTGATTTCCTCACAACGGCTAACGATCTTTTAACTAGCCAGTAGTAAATATAGGTAGATTGGTTTTTATGCCTCACCTTCACAATATTATTGCAATCATGAATATTGATGCCAGAATTAAAGGAAAGTGGTAATTAAGACAACAAATATTTATATAGGTACCTAAATACTTTTTAATTAATTAGGTATAATGTAGTAGATATAGTAGGTACTAATGACAAATGGCCCATCATAACTAAATTAACTACTTAATTAACATTTGCATAGAAATTATACACATAACACTAAATTTTGTTGTTTTTTTCGACTTTCTTTTTAGTTTGGCTACCAGGTGTGAATTTATTCATCAAAATCAACGATGGAAAAATCATTTGCGTCCAATGTGTGATTTCTAAAACGGACTTTCAATACATTCTGCGTTCTCGCACAAGTAAAATA
Source organism: Tomocerus nigrus (assembly GCA_019776505.1). NCBI lineage: Eukaryota > Metazoa > Arthropoda > Collembola > Entomobryomorpha > Tomoceridae > Tomocerus > Tomocerus nigrus. Next base: position 13,788 of record JABASI010001059.1, read on the forward strand.
CTTCAAAGGAATATAGCTCCCACTGAATATAGGACGACAGCTAAAAATCCAAAGTAGCAGAGCACAAAATAAAAAGGAGACCACAGCAGCTAGCACGATGTCCAATGGAACATTTGGCTTCTCCCGAGTGGGACAGGGTAAACCGTTACAATCTTCTTCTTTAGCTTCATTCTTAATTTTAACAAGATCTGCAAATAGGACCCGGCTCTTGTCCGCTGCGACACAACCTACGCATTCGTAATCACCTTTGATGAAGTCTTTATCTCGTTTGAAACGTTGCTTGCGACTCCTGTGCAACATTTTAAGATTTAATTCATGATTAATTACATTCAGAAAAATTATTCCATAATATTTTTTAAAATAAATTATAATTAGTAAGGTATGAACACAAAGAATTGATTTGTTAATTGGCAAATATTTTTTATAAACCTACTTGGGTTTTTTATCTGAGGAGTCTTGTGTTTCAGTTTCTGAGTGTGATTCAAACATATCCAATGCCTCAACACTATCGTGAGTCACCGACTTTAAATAATCAGAATAGAGCATTCCTTTAACAATCATTCCATGATGTTCTGCACATTTTTCTTTCACATCATCCAAAGTTTTCAGGAATTCTTCTCCTTTATAGGAGCAGAGTGCGTAGTGTTTTCCTAACGTGTCTTCAGGATCAAGTTTTGAAATTTTTACGCCAGACTCAGACTCCTCGATGTCATTATGTGTAACGTTATCTATCGCTTTAGGATTGGGTGATTCTGTCGTAAGAATGCAATTGCTGCGTCGTACTAGTAAAAATATTGTGCTTATTGAGTGTAGCAAAAATAAGAATTGATAATTCATTTTCTAAAAGACAAGTTTGCATAAATATTACCCTTTTTCAACTGTGTATGTAATGGGAGGTTAATGAATATAGAAGCCAGAAAGTATCTACGGAAAATATCGAATGATTTTTCTGCTACTTATTCTTCATTTTCTACTGACAACTATGTTTATTTATCATTTAAATAGAGCTTTATAGTTTCTGTTTTGATTTTCTAAGAAACACATCCATTTCCTGCTTTAATTATTGTGCTAAATTCGTAATTCGTAAACCTATAGATGTTCCAAGTATTTGTTATCTACCTATTGAATTTTAGAGGATACATGTATGGGAATGTATGTGTGTGTGATAATGTGTGTTCTTTTGTTATTTGAGCTGCTTAGCTGTTTTGACAAACAGAAGTTCATGTTTCAAAAAGTTATTGTTGCCATTTTACGACTTCCTTGTTGAAGAGTAAAGAATTCATAATAAATATAGGTTAGAGTAATAAATATTTTACAGAAACATTTCGTTTTCTGTATGTGACATAAATGTAAGTAGGTACATAAATTATTGGCTATAAAATTTTCAACAGGTAAAATAAAACGAAATTCACACTGATATGCTATGCGACTTGTACATGAATCTAAATGTTTCCTTTCTGGTGTCCATTGACCATCATTGTACAGCATGGGACATTTTTATGACTAGGCAATAGGGAGGATGCAATAAATAGACAAACACAATTATTGTTGTAGGTAGTACGCTATTAAAATGACAAATAAATGGAAGTTAGATAATTATTCCTGCTATTGTAGTATAAATCGATGGCAATTAAATAATTTGAGTTGGTTTACATGTCATTTTTGATCTATTTCTCAAAATTATATTTTTAAATGGTTATTTTAGCTGATTGTTAATCTGTTAGCATGATGCAAATGTTTAGTAAATTATCATCTGTGAATGGAATAGTGAACGGTAGGCTAATAACGGATGGTTAATTATGTTAGTAGCAGAATGGAAGAGCCGTCAGAAGTGATTAGCAGTAGGTATATACCTAGTAGTAGGAATACTCTAGCAGAATATCTACGAATGTCAGCAAAGGATAAATGCTTAAGGATAATGGTAGTGTTTATTACATTTTGTGACTGTTGTGGATGGGTTTGGACGAAGTTGGATGCATGCAAACGGTACTTATTACAAATTGAGTAAAGAATGAGTTGCAGGAAAAATGAGCTATTATCCCCTATTTAATACGTCTTTAAAAGATGGAAGTACAATGCTACCTGCACATAAGTAGTACTACATGAGTACAGAGACGTTTTTAACAAAAGAAACAAGAGCAGCAGACTATCATTGCATTGTAAACATGTATTAAAAATGTAGCAAAGGTAATTACGCAGCAACCGAGTCGCAATTTTAAAATTAATGACTGCAGTTCCACATTCTGTGATTCTCAGTAACATAATTTCAGTTTCCTTTCTACTTTTCTTGAATATGCACAGAGTCGAGTCTGTCTCCACTACTCTTCTCCTCCTCCGTTCGTCATTTGGTCATTTCCTTTTGTAATGTGAGTCATCTTTTTCTTTTGTTTTCTTCACAATTCAGGTCATTTCACTGTCATGTCATGTCAGTTTTCCTTTACATGACTTCTATAAGTATTCTTAGTAGTCTGAATCTCATGAATGACAGAAGGATCTACATCAGCTAAACTACCTCGACGCTACAATTTATTGCAATTAGTTCTTTTTAGCACGATTGTGTCTATAGAGCAGAAAAGAGAGACAATTTAAAAAATATTATAATAATGCCACCTACTTAGCCATCATAATATCTATCAGAAGTCAGAAGGACCAAAGAAACAACCAATAAAAATTTATACCTACATACAACCCTGTGATTATTTAAGAATATTGTCACATTTGTTCTCATTTGAAATCTGTATCATGTTGTACGAACTAAAAGTCTTGAATTTACATACATTTGCAGCATATATGTCAATTGCAAATGGTTTGATGCACTTTTATTGCTATATATATCTGTTTCTATATATATAAAGATATCTAACTTTGTTTAACTTGTTTATAGCGTAGCTGCAATATTTCTATATGTACTTTCAGAGACGTTCGGTTAAGAGTACTTTAACCTGAACCTGGTACGTAATTACAGGAAAACTTAACAAAAATGCAGCACAACAGCATATTTGTTTACCACTGTGCTACCTTGGACTAACCTTCTATTAAACTGACCAAGAGAGCAACAAAAATCCTACAACACAATGCAATGGTGTCTTATGGAAAACTTTTGTTTTCTTCCTTCGATCTGGCCTGATACGTAATGTAAATACCTCTAGAATTAGCCATCTTTGATTCAAACCATTTACTTACACAATCAAAAGGATTATAATTTATTTTATTTGATACTAAACAACCATGGTTTGGCACGACAGATAAAGACAACCTGCATTTAATAGCAAAATTACAAATCTTGAGAAAATATTAATTTTAAAGTTGGGCGTTGTAAGTGTGGCTTTTACTTTGGGACAGAATTCACAGATAAAATGTTTAAAAAGCAATAACTAAATATTATGATAAAATATTGTAGCGTAGCATGAAGCACGTACTCACAGAATCAAAACGGTTACTTATTTTTTTGATACTATACATTCAAACGTAGTTTTTGAAGTGATCACCTGCATTTAATACCATTACAACAAATTATGAGAAAATATTAATTTTAAAATCGGTCGTTGTAAGTGTGGCTTTTTCTTTTGGGCTTGAATTCGAGGATAAAATATTTGAGAAGGTTTAGATGATAAAATATTGTAGCGACAAAGATGGGTAATGTGCCACAGGTGAGAATTTAGTGTCTGTAGAAAGCAATGAATGTAAATTAGAGACTGCATATGGACCCCACAAAATATTTTCTTGGGATCATCCTTCAGAATGAAAAATGAATATTGGTTAACCAAGGTAAGAGAGGAAGAGAAAACTTGATTCAACAAACAAACATACCATACAGGTCACCACCATTAGAAAAATGCTGTTTGTAATTGTCACAAAGTAAACAAAGCAAATCCGTACCTTACCTGCTTACTTTATAATTGCTCGCCTGCTGAGCTTATTATACAAGAAAATTCTTTAACATAATTATTATTGTCTTGTAGGTCTTGGTGTAGATTTACTTATTTGCATATTCATTGTCAGTACCTTATGTGAACTGTCTATTTATGTCAAGATAGTCACCTAAGAGTACCAAATCATATCCCACACTATCAAAGTAACGATGTCCTTCATCTTTAGAAGCTACTTTGTTAAAAATGCTTAAATATTTCGACAATTAATTTTGAAATGCTCATCAGAATAGAATTCTACCGGATTTTCATCATCGGTCTATAAAACATAAACACAAAGAGATTAAAGGAAGTATGTTAATAATTGATCTGCGTGTGATAAAGCAATTTTATATGGAAATAAATATTTTCGGTTGAAGGGCGTCACTTAGACGTTAGTCTAGTTAGACATTAAATAATTAACATGTTCAAATGTAAATTGCAAATCTGATAATCCTAAATGGCCCTTTATGTATTTTGCAATTATGAATTTCGTGTTTGAATGGATACATGACATGGATACATGATAAACTGCTTAGCTAGTTATCTTGGCTTAGAAAACTGAAATGCTAACAAGATTCGACAGTTTGACCTCCCTCCCTTTTTAACTAGTCCCTTCTGTATTACGTTTTTTGTGCTCTCTCCGAGTCTCTCCCTCGTTATCATTTTGAGTTGGATCACATTAGCATGTCATGGGCACACAAAAAGTACGAGGTAGTAATGACTTTTTCGTGGAAATAAGTGAAATAAACTAACGATTAAGCCCAAGCAATTTATTATCATTATTTCCCTTGTACATAGTTAAACTGCCAATGCTACATAGCAAAACTTTGAACTTCAGTACCCCATTTTCGAAAGCAAAATGTGTAATAGTTATAATAGACCATAATAATGTAGCTGCAAGGTGTAAATGGGTAAAACTAAATGACTGATTGCAGCAGACACTTCAAAAAATACATTAACTACTTAGGTATACATGCATATAAATATGCAATCATATTTGCAGAGATATAGATATTATTTCTCTACTTATTCGAATTCTAATCCTAATACATTGATTATACACTTATAATAATTTCTTTGCAGTAACCTCTAGTTTGATTTTAAATGAAAAAATCATGTCAGAATGTGAAATGTGTGAAATTCTACGGCTTATCGCCAATTAAGTTCCTTGTTTATGTTTTTAAATCCAACCTGAATCTAACAAGTTACCAATAATCATTCCTGATAATGTTGTAATAACATGTAGCAAGGTTCTCAAAATGTCCAAAACTAAACGATAGTTTATTAGTGAAATAATAATGTTGATTATGATTGTATAAAGTAAAAGTTTCTATGTATAATTTAATTTTACAAGATTGTATATCAAGTTCATGTTCATAATAAAATATGTGTTTATGTGCTAACATTGTTGTTTGTATGATTTGAAAAACAATTTGATTTTCCTTTGCACAAATCATGTCGTTTTTGTCGGCTTCTTTATTTACGCAGTAGATATCCAATCTTTGTATTGTTTGATTAGGTGTGTATCTAAGTATCTATATTTTTAATGATATTGTTTTCAATATCTTAGGTAGATCATAACATTAGAAGAGAGATAGAAGATAGAATAGAGTCTGGGAAAGATTATCTTTTCTGATATGCATTTAGCTTTCGTTTTTATAAGGTTATCAAGAAGTAGTGCACATGCGGTGCAACATGCACTCTTGTATGCACATGCAGCTTGATCTTGGCTTTCAATTTCTAACTTGAAGTTAACAACTTTATAATGATATCAGCTCAAGGTGCTAATAATTACTTAAGTTATTTAGTAGTAAGAATGAGGTAATCAACACAGAAACATGAAGGAAACTGTAAACGAAGAGAAATAATGATAGATATCACTTTCTTGCACTTGATCTCTGTGCACTATGTTTGTACAATGCACTCTTGTTATTTACTTTGCTAATAAGTTTCGTTCTGAATGATTGGAAAGCGTGAGAATCAACTTTAATCCCAATAATCTTTTCTCTCTTGTCAATGCCGACAGACAGGTTACATTTTACATTTACAGGAAAATGAAATGCTTGCATGAGCTTAAATTAGTGAAATCGGATTTGATTGGCTAAGTATAAATGCAGACATGTAGAAATGATATCTCCCACATTATAATATGCATATACCTAGAGAGAGAGAGAGAGATATAAACATGAAATCAATACAGTGCTCCTTAACAATCACATCCATTTCTAATGAATCCTTTAAAAATCGCCGATTCCACAGAGCCAGATATGCAAATCAAGGAGAGATATGACCATAAAAACTTTTGCATTGTAATAAAATAGGATTTGGATATTGCTTTCCTTAAGCCACTCTACTTGTATGCTCACATTTCAGTAATTCTTAAAGCTGAATAATAGCCTTGAGAAATTCTAGCTATAAAAATAGAGTGAAAAAGTTCCGAACCTGATTGCTCGGTTAAGTAAATATACTCAATGTGCATGCCATAATTTAATGTGCTTTTCTCTATTGAGTAAAGGAAATTCACTTGTTGATACACTTTCGTGTAGGTAAGCCAAAACTTTCTTCTTTTTAAATAAACATCATTTATTTAGTCATAACATGAACAAGAAGATCACGAACTACCAGAGTCGAATTAGAATTAAATTCAAATTAGGTCGGCATAAACTAAAAGAGAAGTTATATAGTGACTGAATTTCTGATGTGATTTGAAAGTGACTGAAAGAAACTGAATTTCTTGCTCTTGCCAATTGCTACCACTCTAAAATCTGAAACGAAAAGACTTTCAGACTTTGTAGCCATGTTCAAAAAAGTCAAGCAAGTAGAAACAAATTAAAATTAATGGAATTGCAAGCATTGTAAATGTAATTGTAGGGAAATGCATTTGTAGTAAGCGTGTATACTTAATTATGTACTATTAGCTCTGTTCTGATTGATTTGGAATTTTTCTCTGATGAATTGAATTAGACATCAATCAAAGATCAGAGAACACACAGTTAGAAAGAAGGTATCAAGAAGATTCACCCGTTCATTGTAAAATTGCATTTGAATGTTGAATTGAATTGTTAGTAGGTAGATAATAACATCGAACATGCAATAATTCTTTTGTCTTATCTTAAATAGTTTTTAAATGGAGGTGGAAGAAAGTTTATGATGCTTAAGTGGCGTATGGTGGAAAATGTGTGTATATATCTGGAGTGTCTGTTGTTGTCTGTTGTGAATGAATAATAAGGAGGAGAAGAAGAAGAAGAGGTGAATGATGAGTGACAACAAGAGAACATGAATAGAACCGGAATATTATTGGAACATAATTCACAACACACGTATACATGAATTTAAGTGTGTTCTCTATTCTGTTTTCTTCTTTTCTGTTGAAGATTGAAGATTGAATTGTTCGCAGTAGATTTCGATCGTGCAGAATATTATGATTGTCTTCCTCCGTGTACTTTTACCATTTACACTATATTATTATTAATCTCCCTCTCATGTTTCACTTTGCTTTTACATTTTATGTACTAATGTAATGAATGGCCATCATGACTTGTAATTTCTGACTAGATATGTCCCAATGTCATCTCCAAGCTATAACATCCTTATAAGCAACTCTCCATTTAATCTTTATGCTCCGTAGATAACAATAAATCTCTCTGTGTCAATCTCTCAATAAAAATTATATTGCACACAGCCAGACAGTCGTGCTCTTACTACTCTTCTTTCATGATTACTAGATTTATCTGCCATACTCAAAACGAAAGGACACAATTAGAGAAATCTAAGATTTTCTAAGTTAAAGGTCAGCCCTTTGACACTTTGATTTTCATTTTCTCATTCTTGTAGGCATACAGTGCTCATTACAGTAAAAATACGATCTATTCTAATGATCTAAATCATTCTTCTCCTGAACATATTCTTTCAGAGTGCATTAAATCAACGAAATGAACCAGAACCCAATTGCGCCAAAGACGCCACACACAGAATGAGTAAAGCAAGGTCATGGAATATTGGACAGTTTGCAAATTTACAATTCGAGATTGTGGTCAGATATTCTCTAACTCGTACTTATAGTGAATAGTAAACCATTGTAAAAACGACTGTAAAAAAGCAGCGGTAAAGGCAGAATAAAGCTACACGTTTTAAGCATTTTAAATTTTATTTTAAGAAAGTCAAAGTTTGTCTGAAAAACTTTGCCCTAAAACGTTGAAAACGTCTCAATTTGACGTTATTTCATGGTGTAGCGGTGAAAAGGACGAATTTTGTTTTACCAAGACGTGTAGCGGCGGTTGACAATGTTGACATCGACATCACCAATCACCACGACGTGTAAGGGTTACACGGGTAAATTTGACATCACCACGACATGTAGCGGTTACACGGGTTGTGACATCCCCACGACATATTATTCGCACCTACTATGTAATTTACACCCTGTAAAAGGTCAAGGGGTCATCCGATTGAGCCCATTTTCTTATGAGATTTCAGCCCGGACCCCAAGAACACACACATAATGAAATATCTCAACCCGTTCATAAGTTATCGCTCGAACGGACAGACACACAGACAAACTGGGCATTCTCATAAATCCCCTGCTGCTGCTGCTTAATACAAGAATATTATATTATATTCTGCTGTTGTCAACTTGCTACAAAGCAAAACTAAGGAATAAATTATGTGTGGTTGCTGATAAAAACATGGTAATAAAGTAAACTTATGCAGAAATACTAGAAGTAGGTATGGGGGAATAGGATTTGCATTGTCCGTTCTGGTGAATGAAGTAAATAAGAGGAGAAGAAGGATGAGGATAAAAAATAGTGACCTACTAATGTGTCACTGTCATACAGTGAAATGGATGTCTGTGATGAGTTGAGTGAGGCAGAGAGGTGAATCTTTGTTGAGCTACGTTGCGAATCTAAGATGATGAGATGGATGCAGAAAGATCAACACTAATGCGTCTCGTCTTATTCATTCTTCTGTTTACAATAGAATTGATTTAGTGCATACAGTTATTCTCCTTTTATTTCATCTAGATTGACTTGCTTATAATTTCCAAGATGAAAAAAAATGAACTCACTTTTCTCTCTCGTCCTGTTCGATCACACATGATTTTCCCGAGTTTCCTGTAGAGCCACTTTATTTATATTGAAGTTGCATTAGCAGTGTGCACAGTAGACAATTAGCATTTCCTTTGTCAGTAATTTTTCACGTGTCCATTACTTATTTTTCGCAAATATATTTGTTTATAAATTTTTATAATTAGCTGCGATAGGACGTGAGACATATTATTATAGTTATGTGAATGTGTTGTGTGCTAGTAAATTCTTTATTCACACCGTGACTCTTGACTATTGCTTAGAATAATAGACCCCTGCTGTTTCATATACAAGTTTAGCGAGTTATTTATTAGTCTGCTCACTTGTTCGTAATTTAATACTTAACTTAGTTATATAGGTACGTCCGTATACTAAAGATAAAGATGAATTGTGATGATGTTATACTTATTTTACTTGCTATAGGCCACAGAAAGAGAATAAGTACCTACATGAGTTGACTTATTGGAGGTATTCAGTTTCAGTGATTATAGTCCCAACAAGCGCCTATTCTGATAATTTCAAATCATCGGGTTTCTATCGCAGGCTTAAGATTATAATATTTGTTTCGCTTACAATTAGCCAGAAAATAACCGATTATGAGGTTATTTTAGAAATAATCAAAAAGAAAATTGAACAAGTAAAAATCTATGTTTTAATATCTTAGATTATAATCGTCGATGTAAATAATGCTACAAATGAATACCCCTATTGAGATAGTTTCGAAGTATAAAGTACAGATATTATACTATCGGATATAGTAACATTTTTTATTGTTAGCTTTTTAGGTCATAAATAAATGCGAAATAAATATTGACACGAAATATGTTGATTATTACAAACATTCTACGTCACAGTCATAAAACATGTCCAAGATATAATTAAATGCGAAAATAAATGAGGAGATAGTTTTTCGGAGCTATTTTGGATTGAATTTGTACAAACCCCTTGGGCCATTACATAAATTCTGCATATATTCATCGATGTCACTGCCTCCGCAAGAATATCCGCTGGAGTTATCTATAGAGTTGTTTTGAGCATCAACTACGTAATTCCTACGGTCCAGCTTTTTTGAAGAACAGTGCTTCACCTTTTCATAGACTTCCAATGCCATTGGCGGTACAATTTCTGACTCGCCTCGTTTTTTGTTTAAATGGCGAGGTTGGGCACGTCGAGCGTCTTGACTCACTTGACAAATACGACGACTGTAAAGTTTGCCACTGGATTCGGAGCAACCTAAAACATTACTTCGTTTAGCAAGTATTTTGATTTCTGGAGGGCTCAAAAGATTCTGTCGGATAGGTGGCGATTTTCCCGGACAGGCACTTGGATTCTCTAAACATTCCCTTTCCCTTTGTTCCATATCAAATGCAAGTGTTGCTGAAGAGGGTCGAAGGCGATGATAGGGTTCTTTGTGGTTTCTCCACGGAGGACATCCTTCGGAAACAACTCCGTTTTCGTCGGGAACGCAGGATTGACTCTCACGAGTACTACTATCTTCATCATTTGGCTCACTCTCCGGGATATTATTTTTTGGGATAGAGCCCATGGATGCAGAGGGTTTCGGGGCTTTCACTTTCGCCCTTGTCTTAGTAGTTGTCGGCGGTTGAACTGGAATAGCATCCAGAGACAATGTGTGTTTGGATTTTCTCAACTCTTTGCTACCCATCCTGTTCAGCTGCTCGATATCTTTTAAATTCTCCATTAATTCATCAATTCCTTCTTCAAACTCATCTTCTACCAGCTCATCCAGAGATTCATCTTCGGGAATTGCTACGTCCTGAGTGAATGCCGAATGGGTTCCAACATACAAAGGCATTGCATAAAGATCACCACGATTTGGTCTTCGGCCACGCAATTTCCCACAAGATTCGTCCAGGATTTTCACTCGACACTGCATACTCGACTTTTCACCGATACAATTTTCCGCTATTGCAAAGTCTTCATATTTAGTTACAGGATTCGGGAGTAAACTATTTCTATGCGTTTTTGTAACAGGAAGATGGATTTGTCTCAGAAGTTCCTCTTGACCACATGAATAGTAAAGATGCGTTTTTGGGACACTCGGCGACGTAACTCTATTTATCGTAAGTTATTTATCATTTGTGTTATTCTTTGAAAATCCCAACAGGTTTATTATATTAGAGTCATTGATTTACTTGAATATTTACATGACTTTTGTAATAAAACTTTACAAACAAAACATCTTTTATTACTTCAATTTGTGACAATCTAGTTTCAATGTTTCCCTTGCATCTTCCAATGCCGATGTGACCATGGATTTTATTCTTGGATCGACTTTTTCCGGAACAAATGCTTTCTTTTGCCATTCGGGAATTTCCATTGCAAGCTGAAGAATGTTTTCATTGGAATAGTACACTTCTTTCATTGGTGATAACTTGGCACCATTTTGAGTGTAGACACGGTAGTTATCTTTTCTTGTGAAACTAGGTCGTTTCAATGGTTTCAGTTCGTCCCTCAGCACAAAGTAATTATCCGATTCAGAATTATAACGAATCCTACTTTCAAGCCTTTTCCGATCTTTCTGTGGTACAAAATTGTCCACCATCTTTTTCTTCATTTTGTACTCCCTAAAATAAATTTTCTCACATGTTAATTCTATTTAGGCGGAATATGAAATTAAACTAAGCACCTGAATATCGTTAAGATGAACTATTTCACATTTACCATAACGAATTCAGTCATTTCTTTTACTGTGAAAATTAGCATTTTATGTCATAGCTAAAATGTACATTTACTTTTTACTGCTTTTACTACCACTGGCTTTGGGATTCTTGGACTTTGAGCTAGTCGTTGAGTTATGCTGCTTGCCAGTAGCCGATGATTTCTTGGTCTTTTTCTTAGCCATTTTGCTATTAACTTCTCCAGATACTTTGTACTAACTGATTAAATACTCTAACTATTTTGTGCACTAATCTCTCCTTAACTTGCAGGAAAAAATACAATTCCAATTTTGTAACAGCATAAATTATGTGAAGTGGATAAAAGATGTCAATGTAGATTCATAAAGAGAAAGGGACAGAAAATCTGCCAAATTGAAAGAAAGATACCTACCCCAGAAATAAAGACTACTAAACGATGGTATCGTAGTTTGGAAGGCCAATGATTACAAAACAATCAACTGCAAAAATTCTTATGACAACTAAAAATCCGGGAGATTTTTTCCCCAGAGACTAACTTACATTGTGATATTCCTTAGCATTTTTTCGGTTTCCAACATTTGATTTTCTTGCTCGGTTAAAAGTTTGAATCTTTGGCTCTCGGCTCTCCTTACTAGTTTCTTGAGTTTCTTAAGTTTGGCAGTTTTCCTTTCGACCTTTGCCTTGTATTCGGCTAAACTGTCTTCGAGCTCTAATGTTGAAAGTTCTTTGGCTTTTAGTTCTTCTCGGAGGACTTTTTCTTTTTCTTCTTGTTCTTTGAGAGCGGTCTGTTGTATCTTGAGGAGTTGTTCTTGTTCTTCCGTATGTTCCAGCAAGGATTTGCCACTGTTGAGTAACTTGCTTTCAAGCCAACTTATTTTTTCAATGAGATGAGCACACTCTTCTTCGGTTTTCTTGATGTGTTTTGTGGTTTCGTCCAATTCTTTGAGGATTCTTGTTTTTTCTTCTTTGACCATTCCGTCATCTTTCAGTAGAGCATCTCTTCTTTTCTCCAATTCGTCCATAATTTCTTGCGGATCATTACTAGGGTCAAGACCGTAAGGTTTTAGCAGAGGGACAAGATCATTGACCCGTTTCAGTTCTGCCAATCGAATTTTCTCTAGGAATAAATCTTTCTCTGCGTCTCGGTCGTCAACTAAACTTTTTTCGCTTTCTGTAGCATAAATTGTTGAAGTGTGACTTTCGGAAATGGAGATGTGATCCTGACTCTGTGCTTGTTGCTTCAAACTCAAAAGATTCTTCAACCTGTTGATTTCATCTTGGTACTCACGCAAAATTGCATCTTTAGGGTCTTCGTTGATTCTGGGTTTATTCGTTATTTTCTTCGCCCTACAAGCATATCTTAAAGTATTTAGGGTTTCATCACAATTGTAATTAGCAGGTCCAATTGTGGCGACCATAACTGTTCTTGAATTGCCTCCAAGTGAATCTTGAAGAAGTCGAGTTAGTTTTGAATCCCGGTATGGAATATGCGAAGAGCCGTCTACTAGCGAAGATATCACATTTCCTAATGCTGAAAGGGACAAATTAATTTTTGTTGCCTCTCTGAGACGCTCCCCACTCGTCCCTGCTTTTCCTTGTCGCTCCGAGCCAGCCAAATCAACTAAATTCAGTTTACCCATTCGGATATGTTCTTGACCATCCTTCCAAGTCTCACATACTTCTATCGTGATCGTGAATATTGCATGAGAACGAGAACTGTGTTCATTCATATTTGTTGCTCCCACAGAACGATTTTTGTTTCCTCGAGTCATCACATCGTTAATCTCGCTGATGCTGCTACAGAAATAACTCGACAGACCTTTGATAGTCACTCCGTTTTTGAATTGCTCTCGAAGAGCACACTTCTTAGAGCGACTATTCGACAATAAATCCTTCACTTCCTCTTGATATATCTCAAGATAAGAAGCTCTCACCAAATATCGCTTTTCTGGAGACTTGGAAATGTGGTCAAAGATATGCTTAAATGCTTGAGGAATCACCCCTTGGAAATCTTCATTGTCTCTGACTCCTGAAACGGTTCATTTACCAATTATCATATTATCACAAGTTGTATAAAATTGAATAAATTATCCTTCCATAACAAAAATTTGGGGGTTACCTTCCATAGTGTATGTTTTTCCTGTCCCCGTTTGCCCGTATGCAAAAACGGTTCCATTGAATCCTTCAAGCACTGAATCAACTAATGGCTTGAATGCCTCTTCATACAGTTCTTTTTGAGAAACCCTGAAATTATATACATATATTTTAAATTAGCCTAATTTGCATAGTTGTAGTCATTTTTAACACTCAGGGATGGAAATACCCAAAACTTCGCAAGAGAGCCAAATTTCGCTAAACCTGGAAATTTTCTTTTTTGGTTATATATTTGTTCAACAAAGATTCTTAAAATTTCGCCAATCTTTTGAAACTTTTGTAACACTGGTTAGCAAAAATGGGTACACTTGCCTGGAGTCGTACACGGAGTCAAAGACAAAACTTTTCCTTTCGCAATTATTTGTGTTGCACACAGAGTTAAATGGACGGTCCACTTCTATCTCGCCCTTGCTCCGATGGACTTTTACTATTCTAAACAACAACAACTGCGTGTAGGTTACATTCAAAGATAATGATATAATGAATAATATATTATAACAAATATAATTGACAAAATATTATCTATAATTGTAATAATATTACTTAAATATTATTTATTTATTAGATATTACGACTGGTGTCCGCTGTTTGATTCTTTTTCGCTCAAGGGACGACATCGGACGATAACTTTTACTGTTTCTGAAGAACAACCCGCAGGCTTCGGTCGATTGTGGCTAACATCCTCCATTGTAATTATATTTTGCACTATAAGTGGTCACTGTGTACAGATATTTCTTTTTTACTGCTCTTAGATTAGGTATGTTAAAAACTTTCATGAAATTCACTTCACTTTAGTTTATTGTGCCTCCTTTCAGGGTAAGTAAATGAAATCATTTATGTTGTTCTACACTAGGTTTCTATTATTAACATTTCTGCACTAACAAATTAATTCCTATCTTCGGGGCAAGTTGCTAAGACTATTTCTGCACTTAAAATTATGATATATGTCTATGTAAATATATTTGGCAATAATTTTATTTGAGGGGTTG
>JABASI010001060.1:0-28573 GCA_019776505.1 Tomocerus nigrus
CTCGGTAACCCGTGGACCGATTTCGACTATATTGAATAGGGTTCCTCACAGGCCTATATGCATTGTTTTTGCATAGTTTGGTCAACCTCCGTCAATGCGTTCGGGAGTTAGCGTGTTCACGGACGGACGGACGTACGGACGGACGGACAGAATGTGCGATTCTATAAGCTCCCCAGTGGGCGAGCTAAAACGTTAATTGTAATTAAAATGATCCATACAAAACGGCATAATACAGAATAGCGTTGATGACCTCTGTTGACCCCTTTCACGTTCTTGTATAGTAGTGCACTACTGGTTCATACTACATGAAGTACGTGTAACAATTAAACAATTAGCACACTGTAGTACCAGATACATTAGTACACCAGTAGTCCGTACAGACTAATATAGATGACCTTAGAATGACCCCGTTCACCTTGACCTATTAACCCCAATACATTTGATCTTTCTTTAGACCTTAGTAGTATGTGAACCAAATTTCAACCATGTATCTAAATGCGTTCATGAATTGACCTCAAGTTGACATTGTCCCATTTTCGAACTCAGTGGTTCAATGGACCTCTAGATGGCCAACAGAAAATTTGAACGGTTTACCTGGATTTACCATAATTGGTTCAAAAGTTACCGTGCCCAGGGGCAGACGGACAGAGTAGCATTCCTGTACGCTACGCTACTCTGAAATCTGAATAAAGTGAATAATATTGTTGCATCACTACTACTTTGCTATTGAGAATAATGAAATTTTATTAAGGTTACATTCTATTTAAATTACTATATACAGAATACACAGCTAATTTGTAACACACGTACCTGTATAAATGAGATATTAAATAAAATTTTAGATAAAATTTTAATGTTTAGGCAGGGAGCCCTGACATGTTAAAAATTCTGACTGAAATTATGCAATGGCTATCTAAAACAGCACATGTGTTAGTAAGTGGAGATTTAGCGTCCGGATTATTGGGAGATGGATGAGCGAGAGAGGTGCAATTGTAATATTGTAAATGGGGAAGTTATGAAAAGGGGCGGAGTGAGCGTGCATGGAGTGCAGCTCTGGGACAGGGAATCATCCGTTCTGATGATTTATAGGGGAGAACAAGTGCTGCACGATTTCGCATTTTATTTGCTCTTTTATGGACTTGGGATTTGAGTGTTGATTGGCTGTAAATTCTTTATGAACCTTCGGCTAACGATAAGCCGGATTTGAAAAGGCAAGTGCAGCTTAGAAAACCACATCGTAGTAGCTCGATAGAGAAAACAACTGCAACTTGTCTGTTAGTGCCTAGTGCATGCATGTCAATGGCACTAGGAGATGTAACGGCACTAGGCTCTTTCATTGATAAACAGAAAATCTTATGGCATATAGTACAATACTGCAGCAGAATTCCAAGCTTCGATCACACACGCCAGATCTTTATCTTTGGCAATAAACTGAAAAAACGACTAGATCATTACTAATCCACATGGTTGTTTTTAGTACACCAGGGAGCTGCTAATTGCAACTGGTTGAATTAATTATGATTTCAAAGATGTTAATCTTCTATGCCTATCAAGTATGAAGGATATAAAATATTATAGGCATTTAGCATAGCCAACATTTATTTTAGAGATAATTGTGAGCATTTGACGTGTAGTTGCGTATTAATTTCTGTTGTTGTATGAATAGTTTGTTAGTTTGTGTAGATGTAGGTCCAGTCATAGTAAGAGCGTAATTACTTGTAGGTAATTCTTGTTCTGTGATAAAATAATGATGTTCATAGAAGATGAAATGATAGCACAAGTGTTCATAATTACATTTTACGACTTGGAAGCGGAATAATAGGCAGGAGAGGAAAGGCACTAACTTTCTGAGAGAAAACAAACGAGGGAAGCAATAGAAAATAAAGCACAATTCCCTGCATATCCATCACGTAATGAAAGTGAAACTTTGCACGTTCC
This sequence comes from Tomocerus nigrus, assembly GCA_019776505.1. Taxonomy (NCBI): domain Eukaryota; kingdom Metazoa; phylum Arthropoda; class Collembola; order Entomobryomorpha; family Tomoceridae; genus Tomocerus; species Tomocerus nigrus. The sequence goes on from JABASI010001060.1 coordinate 1,939, forward strand.
CACTTTTCCTCTATATTAAATATTTGAATTAAAACGTGCTAACATAACAAGGCTCGTCGCAGTAGCATATGCCCACACACGGCACGGACCGCCAGTCTGTCTTACATTTGCGATGCGTATAAAAGGGTGTGTTTTGAATGAGGACGAACAGCTTAGTTCCCAGAGGGTACTTATGAATACACATAAGGTAAATAATAACAATATGAATTAATATCCCGCTTTCCCTCTCTATATACAGGGTCCATCAAAAGTAGCTTGCCACATGACTTTCTCCATGTAAAAACTTCATACTTTTGCACTAAACAGCTTACCAAAATTTTGGCACGCCTTCCCAAACAAATTAGACTTCCACCACGTTCACTTTTACAGGGAGGTGAAAGTAAGGTGAAAGTCTAGTGAAAGTCTGATTTGCTTGGGAAGGCGTAAAAATAATTTAGCACTATTTAGCATAAACATATGAAATTATGGAGACAGTCGTATGACAAACTACTTTTGATGGACCCTGTAGTTATAATGTATAGTTGTAGGTGTATAGACAGTGGCATTTGGAGAAGGAGGAGGTGAGTGAGTGTAGTTGATAGGATTTGATATGGAAATATTATGAAGTGGTTGTGCAGAGAAGACAAATCTGAGAGTGAAATTCCGGTTGATATTTTAGTAGGAGAACAAACTGGCGGGGACATAAAAGATTCAGCTCAGTCAAGAGCAGGCAGATCAGTTCGGGCCAGAGAGAAAGAGAAGAGTCCACATGATAGGACGGCATAAGAGCAAGAGGTCCCCTGCCATGAAACTCTAGCTTGACTTTCTCCAAGTGAAAGCAAAGCACCGTCTCTTCCCTTTGCCTTCCCACCATATAGAAGAGCAAATAGGTTACATAAAATTCACAATAGGGACATATATGAGTGAGTGTATAGATTATAATGGCCTATCAGTCTATTAGACTATATGGCAGGAAATAACTTGTGCTCACATGTAGAGGCAGTTCACGTTTAGCTCGCCTGGCATTGTTATGTTTTATTCTGTAGTGCAGTGTAAGTGTCGTGTCATTTGAGAGAGTTGAAGTGAAGGCATTCATGAACATAAAAACAGTCTGATATGAATGTGACATATGGCAGCCAGGCCATAAGTAACAAATCTGTCCAAATAGGAATTTCCAAATCTGGGACAATTTCACCAAACGACCCAACTCCGGCTGCTGGCTTCCCTACACTACAACATCCAACATCTCCACATCCAAAAATCCAACTTCATATTATGTATATAAATATTTCCTGTTCTGTTTCTGAAATGTAAGTAGGCACATAGATAAAATATTAAATAAGTACTACAATACCTACTTAACCCGCTACATACTTTAATGCTTATAAATAAATAGGAAAAGCTGACACTATCTCCATACCTCTTTCTCTCTCTTTCTCTCTCTGTCTCTTGCTTTCTCTTTTCTATTTTCTATAGAAATAGTCACAAGTCGAATAAACTCTTGAAAATGATGAGGACAGACAAAGGTCAGTAGGATGGGAAAAGTGGGTAGGACATCTAAACAAGAATCAAGTCGAGTCATCTCATTCAGACGACGGAGCAGTAGATAGCACACACATACAAAAGGAACTAACCCAAAGTTAGTCAACTGACATCGTCGAAAACTTATCACTCGTTCTTAGAAATAGAGCAAGAGAGAGAGAGAGAGAGTATAATAAAGACGCTCCATACATTCATAAGTAGGTACACAAATAAGCAAGTCACTCACTCAGTTAAGTACATTAGACGCCACTACGTATGTATAATAATAATAGGTCGACACTAACAGCCTCCTCCACTAACTGGCCTTGACCGGAACGGAGCGCGGAAGAGAACGGAACAAGTCAAATAAACGTAGAGAACTAGGAGAACAGTTCCTTTGAATGGAAACATGAAGGAAATACAGAAACGGACTACAAAATACAAAGTCTGAGTCAACGGCCTGGGAAAACTCAGACTGCACTACTCACAAACCAACATGCAAGAAGCAATCCACTTGCGAGAAATTGAAACTGGAGCAGAAACTCAAGTATACATATATCCTTTCTAGGCATGTAAAATGTAAACTGGACGAAGTAGCGACTATACTATATAGTATATCCGGGCATTCTACTACAATTCTACACACTGTGAGTACAGAAAGGTCTGGAAGTTTGGATTGAATGCATAAAGCGTAAATTCCTTTTTAGAAACTCCTAGTAGATAGAAGCTAGTGAGGCGGCAGAATATTTTGTGATTGAGAAAGTCGGATATTAGCAGGTGCCGTTTAATAACGAATTTACGTTAGCACTTTAGATTTTGGTGGAGTAGGCACTATAGCTACTACCTTTGCTTCAGAGTTGACGAAGAGATAGAAGATTGGACAGTGAATGTAGTTAGAGGATATGAGCAAAGCTGAGCCATTTTCTGTGGAACGTGACTGCAGTTACTGCGGCTGCAGTTGTCATAATGCACAAGACGTGCTCAAATTGGTTGGCACTGCCAAGCAGCACAACTTAAGACGAAGCTTAGCATTTCTCCTATTTAGTCCTGTAGCCATTGCGAGAAGAACGTAGTAGTTCTAGTGTCCGTGTACACGCTTTTCCACTGTGTTCGACTCTTGTAGTACGTACCTTCAACTAGGACATGTTGTGTATTACAAATTACACAGAGCCTTACCTTAGTGTAGTACAAGACCTGGCTGTACGTTCTGCCAATCCCTCTCTCCCTCATTCACCTATTTAGCCACATACTTCGTAAACAAAAGAAAATAGCATCTGCCTGACCTGAACTTGGCTAATGCATCTACTTTCTTCTACTTTCTCCGTCTTCCTTCTCTGGTCAGCTCCTTACTCCCCAACTCTCATAAATAGTTTAGAAGCCTCTCTCTCTCTACAAGACTACTGCTGTTGTGCACGACAATTCCCCCAGTTGTTCTATCTACACAATTCTTCTTACCATTTCAAAGTAGTTCACCAACTCAACACCCTGCAGCACGTTGAAAAATCTTGACACTTTCTCCTTGAAATGCAGTTATGTTACTCAACAGCCGCTAGTTTACTATACACTGTATTAAATATGAACCCACCACAAACATATTCATTTCAAATGGATACAGAGAAATATTTATTTAGATATGCACTGTTGTTACATTTTTCAAGCATGGATCAAAGCATCTCATAATTTTACGTATTTTGAAGTCTACAATAAAATAGAACCTACTGAATTTTAAATCAATATTGTGTTATTATTCTACAAATAAATGGTTCAGGTGGTCCGAAAATAATGTCAAAATTTCTTAAAGTAAAAGATTGCATTGATAAAAAATTATTATTAAAATCTGAAGGAAAGATTTTAATAGTGATTCCGAATATAGCGCACAGCAATAGGATTGGGCATAGCAGTAGGAGTAGGACCCCCATTATTTCGATTTCTCTGGCAATCACAATTAATGAAATAAAAATGTCTGCGTCTCACCACTCACATATTTAACGTAGTTTGAAGTCTACAATAAAATAGAACCTACTAAATTTTAAATCAGTATAATTAATTAGTGCAGATATTGGGTAGGTCTTTTCGCTTATGTTCAAAAATGTGGTAAAATTTCCCAAAACTAAATTGTTGCTTTAAACAATAATAATACGTAGTCAGTGATGGAAATTCAAACGTTCAGAGGAAATTAAAATTAGTGTGATTTTTTGATAACAGATACAGATAGAGTAAGTAGTTGAATGACATTGTTAACTACGAATGCTTTGTTGCTGTTTGCGTGATGTAGCACAGTAGGTATAGAAAAGTAGTACACGTTTCATAATATATAAACTATAATAATCGTGTGCACAAACAAATTGTTCATTGCTGGCATTTGTGGGGATGAATTAATAAAGGATCTATTGAAATCATGCGATGACTATGTAAAAGGAAAAGGGATGGTTGTGCCACCGAACCAAATATTAGAGTTTTGACATTGCAGTCGAACATTTGGATATGCAGTGAAAGTCAGAAGAGACATTCTTATTTCATTCTTACTGTTATCACTATTGTAGAATAATAATTGTCAGCAGTCACTCTATTCAACAACTCCGTCCTCGAGTCTGATACGTTCTGCTATCACCACCGTCGTAATAGGCGAAGATAGCGTTAGCAACTCTATTCATAATAACAGTAATAATAATAGTTTTGGCGAATGTACATACTTATTCGAAGTAGAGAGATAGAGATAGGAAGTACGTGTATATGAGTGCAGCGAAAGCATTTAGAGGACAATGTCCTTTCCTTATTTATTTGATATGGCATGAGTAATAGTGAAAATTATATGCAATATCCTAGGATTTTGGCTTTGACTGCTACTAAATATTTGGCTTAGATCTTGTCTAACATATCGGAGCACGTCCTCTGTCTAAGAACCTCCAATAAAATCAGCCTTCGTAAATTCAAATGCATGCATTTAGAAAAGCCTGTTCACATTTTCATGAAATAAGTATATAGCTCCGAACAGTATTTAATAGACATAAATAGAGGAACCACGTAGTATAAATTCTGAGACTATTTCTGTGTGTACTAATTTAGCTAGCTGCTGCTGCTGAGTAAACGGCGAGTAATAATTGTGTTAAGTATATGCGTATTAGTCTCGGTGGTTGCTTGAGTGTAGAGTCAACTTTTGTGCTTTATTATAATCCCTTGTCTAATGCCAATAGAGAATGTCATGTCAGTTGAGTCTCCTCCAACAAATAGCTAAGATGTGTATCTCGTCGCCATCATTACTCTATACACTTCCACTTGGATTCAAAAATTGAATGGGACCATTCAATTCGTTGCTTTAATTTTGTTGTATTAAATAGGGCAGGAGGAGCAGTGGTAGAAATGAAATAATATATTCCGTCTTTCAATTCTTCCTACTCCTCCACTATAGACACACAGACACACCGAATATAGAATTATATATGTAGACTAATAAATATATTTTCTCTTTTTGCTTTGAATTCATTCATTCCATTTGATTTCATTATGAAGAGAAATAGAGTGAAAGTTGCTTTCTCTTCCAATTCAGCTCGTACTAGGAGGAGTGTAGGAAAGAATTACATGTAGCCCAGATCGACGCGGATGCTGGAGTTGGAGAGAGAGAGTGAAAATCTAAAGTAAGCCATAGCTTGACTTTGACTTGGCTGCTCTTTCCTTATCTCCCACTTACATACATATGTATTAGTGTTTACTATTCCAGCCACTGGTTATGTCTTATCTTTACTATTATCCATTTGTACATAGTGACTAGGAATTCTGTTTTATATTATAAGGAGTAAGTCGCAGTTGTAATTTTCTAAGGGCGTATGGCTCTGATTCAACTTTTCCCCTACATTTTCCCTTCTGTTTAACTATCATAAATATATCAGTGCCTATATAGGTATAGATAGAATAGTAGTGTAGACACACACAGAGAGAAGAGGAGAGAGGATCAATGTGTGTCTAGTGTCTGCTTTTAGAAGTCCGTATTAAAACTAGCCATGTAAATATCTAAAGCAATGACAAGTAGGTATATCTAGTATAACAAGTAGATAGTGTGTTAGTGTAAGTACCTACTTATGTATATATGGACAAGACAAGTCAATTCTTTTCCATTCCACTCGAGGCAATAATGTTATGTGATGTGATGCAATGCAATGGGAAATACAATCTTCAACTTCCATTTTAGAAATAGAGAAAGTCATCCTACGGATGTAACATCCTCAATCTATATCTATGTATGTTCCTCCTGCCTGTGTCTGAAGGAACAGGCAATAGATAACAGTATGTAGGTGATTTTCACATATAACATGTAATGTATAATGTATTTCTAGGCAGACTATATGTGAGAGAGTGAAGTAATGTATGAAGATGCGAAGTGATGTGAAGTGATACAATGCAACGCAATGTACTGTAATGTAATGTACCATCTGATCTAATGCATTACACGAACTGAGAACTAGTTACGACACATAGTCCACCAGCATCTCCCACTCTCTCTCTCTCTCCATAGATATGTACATAGATATTGAAAACCAGAATAGATATTGAGTTTATAACTATTATCTGTGTCTCTATGTATGTACTTCTAGTCGTCGTATGTGTATGAGTAGCTTCAGACAGAGAGAAAGCAAAGAGTTGGAAGAGACGGCCCAAGAAAGGGAAACGGAAATAGAAGAAGGATCTACTTGTGAATTTTTGGCTGATCGGATGGATAACATCGGATCGTATCAGCTGCTTTCGGTGCAAGCAACTGGAAACTTGCATGAAAATTCAATCTTTTCCTTGAAAAAAGAAGTGTGCTTACGTCGGCGGAAAATTTCCAACAGCTCCTACGTTTCTCTTCGCCCTACTATCCCAATAACAGACAAAATTCCCATTCATTTGTTTATATTTACAGCAAAAACAATTTGCCAAACTCGTTTTCATACACCATCCACCGGAAAATTTCATTGTCAGTTTAATTTACAATTTTTAGGTTATCTCGATCATTCTGAAAAAACAAGTCCGTACTTTTGTAATCTCATATCATCCAAATTTTTTTTAATGTGGCTCAAAGTAGGTACATTGTTTTAGATAGTAGTAGCTCACGTTCACAACATTTTATTTATTGTAATAATAATTTCTGGTATTTTCTCCGCGTACTCCCTGTCTAAGTTAAACAAAATCATTTTTGTGATTGTAATTTAGGTACTTTTGTTTTAATAGTGTGCAGAATGAGTTGGGAATAATGATTTTAACTGCAGCATAATTCAGTGGAATATTAATAAAGTCGATGGAGTTTCTGGCTGAGAAAATAAGAGTAGATGTAATGGCCGGGAGTGAAAGTAGCTTTCACTCCATTTGCAACGCAGTTAGTCTACTTTTCATTCTTGTCTTTTCTTCTGCCTCCCTTGCCAATCTTAATGTTTATATGTAGCCGTTGTATTCAGCTGGCTAACCTGCATTACAATGTATGACACACGTCTCTAACACTAACAACTGAAGACGAAACAGGATTTTGCCTGAAACCAAGTCAAAGCTGGAAAAGTGAATACCTAGTTCCTCGCACTCCTCCTCTATGTCAGGAGAAAGTGTAAGTGTGTAAACAAGAGACTACGTCCATAAGGAATTTTTTATTCTGAATTCTGTGTTTTCTTAGTAGATTTTCAAGCCTGCATGACTTGTGGAGAAAGGTAGAGAAAGTAGAAATAAAAAGGGAGGGAGAGAAAGAGAAAGCTAGTAGGTAGACACAATGTACATAGAGCTAATGCTTACCTACACACACAATTTACTTAAGTAACATAGTCGCATAGTGCACTGCTCTGTACACTTTATTTCTTCTACTTGAGCGAACTCACATCGCATCACATTCACAACGGGCTAAGTACCTACCTGCTTTCTCTTCCAGATCAAACTATGACTCCCTCCCTCTATGAAACGTTCTAAGTGAGTGTATTTGGCCCGAGTTCTTCCTTTAGATCGCTCGATATTCTCGTGGGAGGCAGAGAGATGATTTTGTAACTCATAAAATAATTTCTGTCGTGAGTCGTGCGGTGAATATTAATTCAACACTTGCTCTTGTCTTCAGACTACTTTTCACAATGCTAAACCACTTGGCATCTGCCTAGTCCTCCGATGTATATGCACATACATAGGTAGCTCTAGCTACATTATATTATTACACTTATATACTTAGCGTCGACAACCCCCCGTTTCAACGCCGTGGAATTCATCTACATGTGAATTCTCACTTTTTCTCATTCAAATGCCACACGAAGGCAGACCTTGAAGCTCATCATAAAGTTTCTATAATGCTAACCACCTACGCGTCTTCGTAAAACTTACATAACTACTATTACGTGCTACTGCCCATTTTAAGTCTTATGTTTTGACTTGAGAAAACTCTGGCTTTTAGCACGTCAGTCTTTATATAAATAATAAAAGCAAGAACTAATAAGCAGTATGTAGGCGAAGACAAATGCTCAAATTAGCTTTCCACAGGCAAAAGCAAAAAATTTACAACCTACTAATTTCACAGGTGCCTATTGCCCTCAATATCCACCTTCTTGCTAATTTGTGATTTTACAAAATCCACACGTCAATATCTGTGTCAAATATTCCACTCCTCCTCTAGACTTACAAATATGCTACAGTATAAAGGGGCGTTGTAAAAATAGAATATTAGGTACCATATTCCCCGTCCCTAAACTAACTCCATGACTTTCACCAAATTTCACCTCACAAAAATTATGTGCATATTTCTCATGGAGCTAATGTAGTAGGAAAGGAGAAAGTACTTTTACTACCATAATGCCCCATACTGTGTACACACTGACATAGTTCAAATGATATTTATAACTTAAATCCGAACAAGATTTCTCCTTCAAAATTGTTACAGTTAAAATACGCTACTTTCACCAAGTAACATTATGAAGGCACATATATACAGGGATAAATATAGATATGAATAGGTGTATAGTATTTTCATGTAGTTCAGCAATTTGGTCTTGGTGCATACGTGTACGCTGCTGGGCATTTGAGATTTTTATCGACGTATCGTAGACCAAACACAATTATTCTTTTCTTTTGAAGAGATCATCAATTTTTTATAATGGTACTAGCACCTTTAGGGTTCTTTACAAAAAGAATTATGTTAGTAGGCTGAGTGAAGAGTCTATAGTGCACGTTCTGAGGCTTAATACACAATTGTCGTTAATATTCACTAAGTACCTTGGAAAAAGCCATAACTCTTTTTCTAACGAAACTTACTCGAAATGCATGTTTTTGGCAATTCTTCACATAGACAGTTGTGTCTTGTCTGACTCTTCAGACTCTGTGAGCAGAGCAAATATAAATTATGCATATTGTGTTCCATGTACTCAGTGAGTGTATCTTAATGGTTCTTCTGTATGTTTCGTTTTCATTACACTTTATACACAAATCCTCATTTCCTCTCATGCTCCATACTTGATAACAAAACACACTAACAAGTCTAAGAGCGGAGAAGAGAGCATGTTTGTACAGGCGAAAAGGCAGGGATATTAGATATAATCCACCATGCATAAATACATGAATGATTCCCCTTGTCCCATATTTTATTCTGCAGCATGATTCTCAGTTCCTAGCAAGTAAATGGGGAAATGGTGCAGATAACTATATGTAGGTGAGTCGACTTGCTCTACCATACTCCGTACTATAATCTGTCAGTTTCCTCCTCATAAAATATTAATTTTCCCAAGCTCGTAATGAGAATTTTATTCAAGATGCTTCACCTTGAGATGAAATACAAAGAAATAGTGTGGAAAATGACATGAATTGTTCTTTATGACTTTTATTCAACGACCTTTCATCTCAATCTCACCTATCAGTATTCTGTGTACTCCTCACACTATGCACTAACACAAGGAAAAAACTTGAAGCAAAGCCAAACAGAGACAGAGACCATAAAGCAGCCACCACCATTTGGGAAACTAGAATGCTCATTAATAGCACAACTTAGAAAAATATACTATGCTCTAATAAATCAGTGTTTACAATTATAACCAAGTTTTACAAAATATTTTTTGTTCGATAATTTATTATTTGCATGTAGGACATTTTTCCCAATGAGAATGACACTTTCGGATGTATTACTGAAAATAAATGATCATTAAATAATGTGTAATATTCTGATCTGTGCAACCAAAATATTTGGTGTCATGACGGAAGCAAAACATCACATAAGAACGAGCTATCTAATTTTTACTATTGACCGAATTTAAAGTAGGAATTTCATATTTACTACACGGCGACGGAATTTAAACATAAAACTTTCCTCCTATACTGCTACTGATCATAATAATCATCAAGCATTGATTTTATTGTCCAGCTACTGACTCCCAAACACTAGCCGTTGTTATCAATAAAGACTACAATACAAGCCGCAAAATGTGAGTGTAAATTGCAGACTAATTTTAATTATTTACCCCATTACCAGCAATTCATTTCGCTACTCTTATTTTTGGTCTTTCTATATAGGTTTTCCAAAAATCATTTCCAAAGTACCTTAAAATGTTGACATTGATACTACAGATATGTACAACTCTTTTCACAAACAGGTTATACAATCAATTTGGGGATGTTAATCAATTGTAAAGATTATTTTAATGAATAAGGGCGTCATTTTTAATCATCTCAAATGGATTTCATAGTCTGCATGTGTATGGTGTTAGTTGTGACAGCAGAATCATAAAAAAGGTGTGGTTTACTAAACGAAACTTAATTTTCTTAAAAGTTGACCTTCTATCATCACAATATGTAATTATGATTAGCATTTTTAATAATATTGTAATTGGAACCGTCCTTCATAACTCAGATTATATTTGACCTTTGATTTCTCTTCTCCTTGCATGTTTGCAACAAATAATTCCTTAGGGACTGTTAATATTATAAACATATTGTACAGAGGCGTCTGTCCCCGCCTCAAAAGTGGAAAAAGGATTATCCAATTAAAAAAATGAGCAACGATGTATTTATTTATGTACAGCAGACGTCCAGCTGGGTAGGCTATGTTCGGTTACTAATCTGTCATCTGTCCGTTTCGCCACAGCAAAATGGATCAAGTGACACGAATAAATAAATGGTGACATCTACACTCATTGCCAGCCTAGTGTTATTGCATTCCTCACTCAATACATTGCAATTTGCAAATTCCTGCTAATTAATAAATTGCTATTCTTCCAGTAGGGCGAACCAAAACATGAAGATAGTTCCTCCATCCTGCAAGCATCATGCAATTTTAATATTTTGGTGAAGTGAATAAATGGCACTCCCTAAAAATGCATTTGGCTGCGTAATTTTCAGCAAAATATAACCTTAGCGTGTCAACGTCAAGTGACAAAAGCTGGGTAAGCTATGTAGGTCTGTGTATGGCTTGGCCTAATCTGCGACGCTCACCACCTACTGGGATCATCTCATCAATTGTATAGTGAGACGTTTCTGAGTGAGCACTTTTATAATATTAGCATGAAATTAGATCGATAGATTCAAGAACTCCACTACACAGCTGAATCTAATTTCTCCAAATGTTTGCCACAGTATAGAGTAAATGTCTTCTCTGCTTGTAATATCATTCAGTAGTTGTGGCTAGTGTTCTTCATTCATCATTTTTTACAATTTATTCAGTAATTGAACATGGAAGCTATTGTATAGAAATGCAGCATCCGTCCGTCTATGTTTCTATCTATTCGATAACTCATAAAGGTGACTCAGTATTCGAATGGTTTGAGATAATGAAAATTTCACTCTGAAAATGGGGTCAATAGTAGGTCAATAGGTTGTCATACTCTACACTCTACAGTCACATTGACGTCATGCTAATGCTATGAACACATCGCATTATTATGTGTAAAAAATATGATTTTCCTCATTTAAAATTTTGTCTTTACGACAAAGTTTATTTATTACTATGTACTACATAGGATACCTACTACCTACACCTTAATTATCGCGAGTTTTGCTCCTGTGCACTTAGAAAACGCTCATACGTAAATAAGATAAGAAATTAGAGAAACCTATTCTATTATAGCGAATTCATGTATAATATTTGTTGTCAACAAACTGGTGGCTGGTGCACAACTGGAAATCAATTTGAAAACGGATTCACTTTTTAACTTCTAGAGATATTTAATTTTGTTCTTTTGAATTTGAGATATCCGAACCATAACTGAAATTATAAAGGCCTTCTCAGGCCGGTAATATAATTCGATATATCTGTACCTATAGCATAGCCTATACCATTATAATATTATTATTACTCTGAGACTCTGAGTGAGTATCTAGGTACTTGTTTTGTGAGTAAGACAAGTACCCATGCAGTTTAAAAATATCTCTCTGAATGGCAGACTGAATTGCGCCGTTTTGTTTGATAGACTTGAGTTAGGTTTTCTATCGTAGTTTACATGTACTACTTTTTTTGATTGCAAATATTTTTTAGGCCAGGAACCTTTTAAAGCAAATAAAGTGAAGGATGAAACAGTTTGTAATTGCAGAAGTGCATTGACTGAGCTACATAAAATGACAGAGAGATACATACAATAGTTACATTGAAGAGAGATGTTTTCCTCTTTGGAATAGTTTCGAGAGAAATGTTGCAGTTCCTCTTTGCTTTCTCCATTCTGGGCATGTATGTGATAGGAACATGAAGGAACGTTCACTTGCCAAGGTAAGGCTTTTGAAATGAAACCAAATAAAAATAAACGAAAAAGAAGTTGCAGTTCTCTTTTAACTTTGTTACATTGAAGGAAACAGACGGATGATGGCGGTTCGGGCTCAGGAGGCAACAAATACATACTTCACAGCAATAATGCAAAGCACCACATAGCGACTCAGCTGTAGAGCCTAAATATCCCTCTTTATGTACGTCGAAGCACAAACCTTCGAAACTTTATCCTCAAGTTGAGGTGCCTTAGTTGGGAAAGTACTTTCCTCTTTTATAGATATCCTGTGATAGCATAAAGCTCTAAGTTTTCTAGTGTTTGATCGATGCCCATCTTTGACTCAATTTTTCTTTTGGGACTTCAAGGAGCTTACTTTGCTTTACTTTCTCACCACTAACAAACTTAATACGCAGACATAGACACACACAATACCCGCTATGCTCGCCCTACAACAAATCCTGATACTTGATTGCTTTTCATTTCCTTCTCCATCAAGCTTAAGTAGTAAACTAATAGCCTCTTGGTTATCGTGTACATTAAAGAGTACGAATGAAGACACATTAGCTAAAAATTCTTACTTACTTTGCATGAATACAAGTGTAAAGGTCTGGTTGACTGACAGTCAGTGCGCAATTACTTAGAGCAATTACTACAGAGATTATGAAAGATACTTTCTAGTTAATTTTCAAATGACAATAAATGTACATCGTTATTACGTGGATTTTATTACATAAACACGGCAATAAATAAAATATTAATAAAATAAGTTTGTAAAATGATCCCGTTTTAATTTTTCGAGATCTGGTAGAGTATGTCTGGTATCTAATTTATTTATTTTTCATTTATCTTCAATAAGCGTCGTAAAAGTTGTACTTTTTCTTGACATTTTATAATTTGCCATTCCAACATTACTGTTGTTGAATCTACATATTAAAGTCTATTACTTTCTAAGCACAAAAATACTGATCCATTATATAAAAAAGAACATGCATAATAAATGCCCAGCATGATTAAGACAGGCAGGCAAACTGTGACATGGACGTTTTCGACTAATGAAAATGCTAATTTATTATATTGGCTTGCTCAGATTTTAGGGGAATTACTTTAGCGATGAATGGATCGTGTGACAGAAGAGTCATCCAACCAGTCCTTGACGTATGCATAACAAATAAATTCATGCGTTTTGCTCTCTTGAGTGCGGAAATAATACTCCAATTCGAATAAACGTAGAAAGGCAACATCCACCACCTACTTACTCTTTAGAAAAATGTATAGGTGCCTAAGTGTATGATTATATCAAGAAAAAGATAGGTCCTTCTTTCACATACGTCAGCCTAGATATAGAACATTCCACGACAAATGCAAGATTGATTTCAGTTGAGAGCCTCTTCTGTCTGAATGAAAGTAATGCCCATGAAACCAGTTCAGTTGTCAAAGCCGCTTGGAGAACACTGTTATCATCATACACATGGAAATTCAAAAGATATAAGCTGCCTGGTTGTTACAAATAAAAAGTCGAGTTGTTTGTCCTCGAGACAAAGTCGACGGAATTAAATTGAATGAAATAGGCTATTTTTATTTTAGGCCTTTTTCTGCCACAAACTTGACCGGAAAGTCGACATGCAAATTGAGATTGGAAAAGTGAATAACGAATGTATTATTTTATTGTCTCTTTGTGCTTAGTCTGGACAGGATATTGGATACCATTATTCATAGGAGACGGAATCAAAGGAACATAATACACACAGCACCAAGATGAATAAGTGCCGAAACTACATTTCAGTCCCTCTTTCCCAGAAAAGCAATTTCATTGAAACTTTGTAAGTAGTACGTATTTCTGTTGTTAATATACTTCTGCAAACAAAGTGTGTGTGTACCAGCGGGTGCTTTCCAAATATATGCACAGCCTACTTATTTTTAGGCCTACGCAATCTATGTCTATGTGTACCATTAGTGTCTCTTTCTTTGATCTATGTACGTAGTAGGTACCTACACAAAAATACTCTGACTGAGGTGTCATCAACTTCCTTTTGTATTTTTCTCACTTACTCCTTGAAACATTCTAATTTTCAATATTTTCCTATGCACATTCTCCTATCAAAGTGACATTTAATTTAAGAACACAACACAGCACAATTAGAGTCGACTTTTCAAAACATACCCTAGTACGTCAGAGAAACAAGTAGAATCATTACAAAATAAATGATCAGAGCAATAGAACATTTTTATACACAAATTTAGGGAAAAATTGAGACAATTTCATCCATCCACTATCCAACTGGACGAAATAACGTGAATAAACAATTTTATCCTATTTCGACCAGTCCCTTCATTTCATCCCCCGCCTCTGGATAAATCAAGAAACACATGTAGGTAATAGTATAACTTTGATATTTTCAAGCACTATCATCCACCTTCCAACGATTTTCCAATTTTATTTCAGATAGCTTATTAATCCACATATTGAGTACGTATTCTACTGGTAGAGTATTATTTGAAAAATTACATGGATTATTTTGACTGTCATTATCAGTATCATCCTGTCATCAAGTCATCCACACAATAATAATACGCACAACTAATTCCTAAAACCATTGAGCCCGTACACAATGTCATTGTTTTACAGACAATCCTGCCGCGAGTGCAAACATTATAGAAAATATGTCTGAAGAGTATAAAATAAAAAATGCAAATCCCAGATTGGTGTTACGAAAGGCTAAATAGAAAAGAATTCAAGTATGAGTGGATAGTTATTTAAGCGGAGACGGGAATGATTATTTTCTTTGAAACAGATTACTTTAGGAGTTGAGCCAAGTTGGCAGAGTTAAGTCAGGAGTGAACCCATTGCCATATAAGTAGACTTTATATGCACATTATGCTTTGTTACGTGTGAATCGGCAGGGATCTTGATCTTATCTTTCTAGTGAGTGTGATATTAAAATATTTAACTTTACGAGAATACAATGGGCTTGTGTGCTTTGCATATAAGCGGTAGGCGTCGTAGGAAAAGACAATAATATTAAGTTTGAGCATAGGCAGAGGAACTTATGACGGAGTGCGGGATGAGAACTATGTCGAGAAAATATGGAAGATAAAACAACATCCATCAATCTGATCCTTACACAGTCGTTATTTCCCGTTATGTCCCATATTGCCCAAAGCCCCATTCATAAAACAAGAAATAATGCCCTGTTCCACATGCAATATCCAACATCCGTTATGACAATGTCTTTGAAACCTTTATGAGCTTTTTATTCGGCATCCCTGCTGCAACTTCATCTTATTATTGAAGAGATAAGAAAAAGTCTTGCACACCACTACAAGTCACTAGCACTACAATAATAATGCACACAGATTATATATGTATCTACTAGCTATAGGGATAGAAAGAAACAGAAGGAACTTGAATGCAGATAAAGTCAAAGAAAGCAAAGCAAAGCCAAGGCTTTAGCGTTAGTTAGATTCTGGGTTAGATAAAATGAACATTTCTCCCTCACTCACTGAAAGATGAACAAAGTTGGATATTAGAAAGTAAAAAACTACCACAGAGTCAGAAATAGACTCTATACGTACGTGCACAAAGAGAAAGTCGACGCGAATTTACTTTCACTCTCCTCTGCCATGCCATGCCACACTACTCCGTCGTCCTTCGTCCCTCATGCCCTCATCCCTCCTTTCTCCTTATCACACATATAATATTCTCTTAGAAATAAATGTAGCCCGATACAAATAATGTATGCGTCTATATATAGCATCACTATTAAACTTAAGTATACTTTGAAGGCATAGAAGCGAGACTTTTATTTTTATTTTACTACACACTCGCCATGTGTAGCTCTTCGTGCTACAGCTCTACTTTTACAACGGAAACACAATGCCCGTTTAAAAAACCTACGCGTATGTATACGTGCATACAAAAGTAATGGAGCTTTTTCACGTTTTCTCCCTCTGCCCTACTCTACATTACTTTCTCTGTATCATATTTCAATTTAGAAATTTTTATGTAGCTTATTGGACGTTTTTACGAACAGTAGTGCATCAACTATTTATTTTCATGACATTTCATGTGATTCCATGTGTTTTATTTAAATGCACCTTTTCCTTCATACATAATCCATGGAAAAATGCTATCCTCTGACTTGATTTATAGAAATTATGATTTACATTATTCGCATGTTATACATCAACTATTTTTATGACTTGAAATTAATTAATAAACTCTCCCTTCAAATGTGCAGATTCGTGGATTTCAGCTTTGAAAGCAAAATAAAAAATTACCACAAAAAAATTATTTATTTTGGCGATAGTGGTAGATCAAGCTATTCAAGTGGAGTATTTAATTACGTAGTCGAATAACTGCCGTGAAAAGCGATTGGTTTTCATGATATCTGATACTGTGTGGGTTTGAAATAAATTAATTCTATGAATGCTATTAGATTGAATTACGGAATGTTGAAGTGTATGAGAAAAGACAAGAATGGGCGTGATTGAACATTAGGATAGGAGAGCGTGGTTAAAATCAGAGGGACTTCTTGTGATGCGATAGAAGATCATTGAATAAATGTTCGAGGCTCACTGTTAGTGTAAATGCTAAAGTGGCCGATAAATGTATTAATATGATAAAGATAAAGATATTATGATCATAAGGGAGTAACCAAGTGTCTCTTTAAGTAGAATTCATTAGCATTGAGCACGTAATCTGGAGTAGGTATACATTTTGAGAGGAAGATTTGAGATTATGCCTTGGTTGCCTACTATGGAAATAACTGCGGTAACGGCCTTCCGTTCCTTTACGGTAGAACATTGATATCCTCTTGATGATATCTCTCTATGACCATGCAGATATGAAGCTGGCTATAGTCAGTATAGGGCTTTCGAGGAAATCGCGCCTATTCAGCTCACTACCCACCGCCTTGCTTTTACATATAATGCAATTGAAAGGTTTATATTTGGTTTTCGCTCTCTCATTCCTATAGATTAAGTTCCTTTCCCTGTTTCCCTTTCCCTTAATAAACCGGCAGTCTGCTCTGCCTCCCTCTATAATATCTCGATAATAGTTTAAACTGAAGGAGTCAGTAAATGTTTACCGATAGCATTGCGTAAAGTGAAAGAGATTTTCAGCAATCGGTTAACTTCGTCGCAGACACAGTAAGCAAGAGCACAATAAACCTTTCTCTAATAGTATAAATCCCAAATCTCTCCTTTTCGGATATCTGTGCGCATATAAGAGACTCATTTAGGGAGAGTATTAGTGCCAGTCGGATTCAACTTGAGAAGGAAAGGGAGGGAGTAATAAATACAATTCCACTGGCTATGCCTACTTTGTAAATGTTGCTTTGGTTGATGATATCAGATCCACTGATGGTGTTATTATACATCAAGTTAACATTATGATTGTCACTCTAAGTGTCTCTTCTCGTTTTGGTCAACATTTACATCTCTACATTCTCTCGAACAGTATCATCACTACATTTTCTTCAGATCTATCTATACATTACAATCCTACTGGGTTACTAATAAATGTGAGTTATATTTATTTATACTAGTTATACAGTGCTCTCCAGTTATCAGTTGCTTTACGACTTTCTCCATTTAAGTTACATTTTTAGTATTCTCATGCCTAAATAGCACAAAAAAGTTTTAAATAGATCTTTTTTATTGCCAAAAATAGCTAGAGAAAAGCCCGGAAAAGATTTAGTGTGCTTTAAAGGTCTGAAAAGATGAAATTGCGCTTAAAAAGAGAAAGTTGTGTGGCAAATGATATTCAGACAGCACTGTATTTATGCATATCTTTGTCAGTGGAATGTATAATCCTGTATCTCTTGTGTTTAACTAGCCGATGACAAGAAAACCACAGTTTAAGCAAACTGAGACTGATAATTCTGACTAGTACTAGCTGACTACTTACCGACAGGCAGATCAGGATATCCTAACGGTTAGTACAAAACCGAGTATAAAGCAAAGTCTGACTGAGTCTATGATTTTGTAGTATGATGAAAGTGTGCTTATCTGCAGACAATAAAGTAGGCGTAGACGAATGGCGAGTAGTTGCACAAAGACATTTCTCTCCTTATGCTATCAGTATTTCTCTTGTTCTTGTCGTGTCGATTGTTAAGTTAAGCCTGCCCAAGCTAAAATCGTTTACTTTACATTTACTTAAGTTGGGCGAAGAGCTCTGTGATCTACATGGCTTTCTCCGTTTTATGTCGCCAACCAAAGTGGCTCTTCTGCGTGCAAGACTCACTCCTTTCCCTCTGCCTATCAAGTTCAACGGAGCATTTCAGCGATGAAAACTGAAAAGGGGAGAATGAGAAGAAGAGCTTTGCTTCTTTAGACGAGTACACACATAAGTCCTCGCCATATTATTCAAAATACAATGGAATGGTCTCAACGTGCAAATACAAAAGCTTTAAGCAACGACTCTCTGCGTAAAGCTGAACATATCTGCAGATAGGAAAAGCAAAGGATCTTTCTTGCGTAGATAGAGAAATGGAAGAAGGCAACGCATCAACTCTCTCCACTCACACAACTCAAGAAAGAAAAGGCAGACAGCATAGGCAGACAGAGTAATCGTATAAGGGAAAGTCGACTGAAGCAAAGCAAAGCAGCGTAAACTTAACTGTGCAAATGTGTAGTGAAGGAAGAAGCTGGAAAGCAGATGAGTTTTAAGATAAACTTAGTCATTACTACATTAAAACACGTGGCTTCCTTTCCCAGACAAGCCTTTCCCTCTTGGTGATAATAATATTAAGATACGCGCTTCACAATCCTTAATTCTACTCCCCATACCATACAAAACTTATACGTAAATGGTAGAGTAACGACTTTAAAGAGCTCCTTACTACTCATACCAGCAGAATGAACTTAAACTATGCTCTAAATAATGTGCGTATGTAGATATGACTCACATTACACTCTCCTCTCCTCCTCCTTCTCCTCCTATCCTCTAATAATGTAGATCATCACTTCCCCTCATTATTTTCACGTAGTTAGTCACAGTCACAAAATTATCAGACTTTTCTCTGCACAACTTTTTTTGTTAAGATTACACCAGTTGGGAAAGATCTCATCCTGCCAACTGAACTAAATATGACAGCATACTACCTCAAGATCATATTAGATTCTATTATTTCCATAATAAGCATCTCTTGTTGTAACAGACTATCTACTATACATAATAATAATATTATAGCGTTGCAATGATCATATTACGTAGAAAACGTTTTCTTAAGATGAGCAACGAGGACCAAATGTCTCCTCTAATTACAAGTAGAAATAATAGAGTGCGGATTCAATTTTTTAATAGATATTACATATTCATTTCAAAGTCCAAATCGTTTCTTAAAGTGGATTACTGTTGCCACGTTTTGTATCTACTTCAATCACAAATAGAAATAGTATTAAGTATAATGACTTTAATTCTGTGAACAGGGATTATTCACATATATTATCCAAATAGTTTCTAAAATGCACTTACACTTATAGGAATATTTATGTTAGTGTCTGATACAAGAATCATGCGACATAGTTTGCGTAAGAACACAAGTCTAAAAATTTTGTGATTACTGTAAAAGGCAGTGAAAAGTAAATAACAACTTTCAAAAGTTTTTAGCTCTGTGTAGGTATGTGGTTAGATTGGATGGCTATGCCTACTTGCTATTCATAAAAATCGTGAAAAGTTTAAAGCTGAAAGTTGTCGAATTTTTTATGGAAGTAATGTTGAGGAGATGGGATAAGTGAAGACAGGTCCCTGATGGCGTAGCAAATGAAATGTGGCTTTGTAGCAGTATTATTTTCCTTCGGCTGCTTCTGCTGTGCATGTAACTAATGTAAACTAATGACAGAAATAATTCAATCAATATGGAAAGCGGTTGCCTCCCTAATGACGAAATTGGAGCTGTTAATCCTGGAAATCTTGAAGCGTGCCTTTAACTTATCTTACGTGTGGATATATTGGAGGAGATGCCGTAAAGTTCTCTTATAATTACTATGTCCTCACTCACTCACTATACACTGGGGTTGAATAATTCATATGGTTGCAGCTATCATGCACTGTCTGAGGGGAAAGGGCGCTATCAGCTCTAATTTCAACTAAACTCCGGTAATATATATCTGTCGCCCTGTACACAATATTTAGAGATCTGCTATGCCTCCGTCCTGCACTCCTATTTCCTATACGTCGAGAATGAGAGGCAATTTGCATGGAATTCCTTAGGTGGCACATATCTAGAGAAGCTCCTTTTCACCTAATCTACGAAGCTATAGGCGAGTATTACTTGAATTGAACTACGTGTCAGTAGCTAGCTATGCTGTTCCTCCAAATAAATATTCTCGGCAAAGTTTCCACTGGAAGTGATGACAGGAAGGAAAACATTTGTTTTACTTCTCGCTCTTGAAAATATTCACATCTCACATTGAGGAAACATATCTTATTAGCAGATGGACTACGACTGCATCTTCTCAAAAGAATACAAACTAAAAAAAAGAGGAAAGTATTTACAAGAATATATAGGAAATATTTATAGGATGTGTTTAAGAATATTAAAAGAGCATTAATATAAACAATTACGTTATTCGTAGATTAACACAAATAAATCCGATGCTTCTTACACTATTATAATTTTATAATATTGGCCAGTTTTGGAAGACTAAAAATTAGCAAAGGGTATCTGCAGTTTGTACACAGAAAATAATGGAATTGCATAAACATAAAAAGTCACGAAAATAACGAACTTTTTGTCTAGCAGTTGTTAGAGACTCGTCCACGCACTCCTACGGCAGACCGTGTACTAGTAATGAGAGGGACTCGTCAAATATCCAGGCATGATTCTGCCATGCAGAAAACAGAAATGCAAGGAGCGAAGAATAACAGTTTGTACATACACAGAAAATAATGGAATTTCATAAACATAAAAAGTCACGAAAATAACGAACTTTTTGTCTAGCAGTTAAAAAATGATATTATGTACTCGTCGACTCAGCAATTGCACTACTTTTCCTGTAATGACAAAATATTAACTTCAGTACCTCGTTAACAAACTTAAGATAGTACTTCTATGATGGTAGCCTAATTGTTACGAACTTTTGGACCACTTACAAAACAAACTACAGATGGAGGAAAATAGTTTAAAAACTTGAATATGCTTTAATATTCTTAAAATGATCTAATATTTTGTCATTCCCTTCTATTATATAAACTTTCAGTGCTAGAAAATATAAAAGCTAAGGTCATGTCAAGGAAATTATAGTGAAATATCTAGCTCACAGTTTGGTTATTAGTAGCATTAACATTAAATAAAAGTAGACTCGCTAAATAATGTGGTTATTAGATAAGTACAAAGTACAATGAACATAAATTAATATTGCACATTCACTGCGTAGCATACGATTCTGGCTTACATGCAAGTGTATGTTTGATGTCCTTGAAAAAATTTAATATTCATGTAACAATGTTTCTATTTATTACACGTTAGCTTTGGTGAGAGAGGAATAAAAGAGTTGCAACGATAATGAGAAGATTGATAGTAAAAGAAGATAAATTTTAATTGCAATGCATGCCATTAATGTAGTGATTTATTAGTAGGAGAGCTTAAAGGAGGTAGTGGCATAAAAGATAATTTACGGTAATTAATATTGGTATGGATGGGGATTCTGGGACGTAAAATGCAAGTGTAAATTACAGATGTGGCAGGGCAGCTAGTATAGAGTCGGTAGAGACTTGTGCACGTTGTAAGTTGTACCTTTTGCCTACTTGCATGCATTGAAGTGTTGGGAGCGAGTGCGGCAGTGCAGCTCAGCCAATTGCCTTATTTAACAAGAACATTTAGTTTTAATGAAAGATATTAATTACATTTCTATATCATCTAACCAAGCAGCCCTCAGTTTAGTTATGCAGCCCACCCAACCTGACATTGTGCAAGGAAAGGAGTGAGCTAGACTCATTTGGCAGTTCATAGTTTGCTTGGAATGAACACGAAGTATGTAGGTACGTGCTGGAAGCCTTCTCCAGTCATTACTCAACTTGTATCTTAATTAGAATTTTCGGTTGGAGGTTGTGGCAGGAGGCGAGAATCGCTTTCCTCAATGAAACATTACCTAAAACATAATTCTCAAATTGTTCAAAATGATCAGAATTACTTTCAATTACATAAGATGCCAATATTACCAGGTCGGTCATATTGTCAATAAATAGAATAATCTTTAGCGAGATAGATTACAATGTGAAATGTGTAGCACGACGTGTCTGAATGAACTCAAGAGATTAAATGGCATTTTCATAAATCAACAAGAAAGTGTATTGAGTATAATTAGCCACATTTCTTAGAGTTGAACTACGGATTTAATTTGTAGTTATATAATACACAAAATTCATATGCAAATCTTAGCACAAGCATTCCATAAATTACGCTGCCTTCCAGCTGACTAACGGAAGACGACCTATTTCTAACAGTTCCGATTTCTATACAAGCCGGATATTGCCAATTTTTGGGAATGGGAAAGGGAAATTGAATTAAAAGTCCCATAATAATAATTTCGCTAGCTCAGATACAAATGGATACACTGAAAGGGTATTTTGCATAAAACCCAATAATTTACACAGAAAACATTCTAGGAGAATAAACGATTTTCCTATTTTTGTATTTATTTAAATGTCATTCGTTAGTTACTTAGAACCACATATTTTTCGATAGACACATTTACCCGCAGATTTTCCAAATTGTCATACACTAGTAATTTAATAGAGAGCGCTGTTTTTAAAATATTCAAGGTTGAATGGGCTGTGGTATTATATTCTCAAGTGCTAAATAGGCTCCAGACAAATTTCTGAAAGAGGTTTGAGCATTTTGGTGAGGATTGTGACTGATAAGGGAGGGAAATGGAGGGGAAAGAGATTGTGGGAGTTAAGGAGGCAGAAAAGGAAATTATAGTTACGTTTTATACTTTGGCAGATGGTTTGGTAAAAGTTATAGTAAAAGTTGGAGAGAGGAATGGTTATAAAGTGTATTTGGAGTGAGTGGAGGAGTGACATGAGGGTAGTAGGAGTAGTGAGCACTTAAATGTAATAGGCATAATATATACATTAGTGCAATATCAGACATAAAATGTAATATAATTCTGCGAGATGTTCCATAGAGAATGTGCCTACTTATTTACTACCTTCCTAATATACTAAAGTATATACATAACGTCTCGTCAGTAATATTATTTATAAGAGTCAGATATGTTGAAGGAAGAAAGGAGTAAGAATGAGAAGAAGGAATAGTTTTTGAGCTATCTCGTCCGTAGTTGTAGTAAATAGGATAGGACAGGATAGCCGAAGGAAGCAAACTGGGAGAAAAGTATCTGAAAAAAGAGTGGCATTGGTAGATAAAAGAAACGTACGTATCTGAGCATTGTCTGGGAGAGAATAGAAATGCGGGATTGAAAGAAAGGGAAAGAAAGGAAGAAAGAGATGATGACTTTTGAGAGGACAGGGCTGAGGAGAGAAGAAAAAAGGGAATTCCGTATAAGTGAGTGAGTGAAAGTGAGTGAGTGAGTGAAGAGACTGGGGCAGACTTGACTGCAGAGAGAGAGAGAGAGAGAGAGAGATGAGTCCCTCCATTCCCAGACAGACAGACATGGGAAATGAGGATTAAAAGAAAAGAAAGACTTTCTCTCACAGAAAATTGCATGCATTTAGGCAGGAGAGCCGTTTTGGCTTTGGCTTCACTTGGCAAATGACACATTGAGACTGTTGATGTGATGGAAGATTTGATGTGATAGGGCAGAGGAGGAGGACATCCGATGAATGGGATCTGATGCAATGGAAATTCGGAGATGGGCAAATTAGAAATTAGCAAGTTTCTTCTGTTGACTTTCTTTCTCTTCCGTCCAACTTCACTTGCTGCGGTTCATCTCCGCTCCTAATAACTCCGACACTTCCCGCCTGCCTTAATAGACACTGCATGCCTTGCCTCATGTTTTCTCTAGCCTTCTCTGT
Organism: Tomocerus nigrus; assembly: GCA_019776505.1. Taxonomy (NCBI): domain Eukaryota; kingdom Metazoa; phylum Arthropoda; class Collembola; order Entomobryomorpha; family Tomoceridae; genus Tomocerus; species Tomocerus nigrus. The sequence continues at coordinate 26,095 of JABASI010001060.1, forward strand.
CCTGACTTTCTCTCTCTCTCTCTCTCTCTCTGTGACTTTCAAACCCCACGTCATCTTCTACTCCACAAGTAAAAGGTAATCTGATTAGGTCGTAAAGGGAAAACTCGCACTTTCCCTAATATTTCCACTCGACTCAAAGTAAGGGAAATGGCATTATTGCCATTTCTCTGATATCCACTCCCGCATTCCTCAACCAGATGGCTAGCTAACCAACTGCCTCTCCTACACATCTACCGACTTACTCTTACTTAACGTATGTATATGTATCTATGTATTTAGCAGGAGGAAATGGAATTAGAAGCATTAGTTTTAATTTTTACTGCATTCTTTGCTTTTATCTTTATGTGGCTTCTTACGCTCTATTACTACTTTCTCTTACCACCTACTCTCCACTCTAATCAAATCAAACACATTGAAACTTTCACTCTATCCACACGAACATATACCACAAATTACTTTTATTCAATAGCTGCCTATTACATGACGTAATACATAAGACCTGAACTTAAACGTATGCCCAATTTACTTATTTTATTATTTTATTATACAATCACAATCAACGAAACTTTTATTTCAATATATCGTGTTTGTCTCCTTTCAGATAATATTATATGTACTTGGTAACAATGATTTCAGCTGTTATCTAATACATGTTAATTAAGTATAGGACTACAGGAAATATTTTATTGAGTATAGAAGTAAGTAGTATGGAGAAGGGGGCACCGGGTCCCTGCGGATCTGATTTAGTTAATATTACAGGAAATTACTTTTGGATCATAATTATTTTTGCAGCATTGAAATAACCAGAACTAAATTATTTATTAAATTGACAGAATTAAAATGACTGATCTAAACTAAAAATCGACAATATCGATTGTTATCGTGCTCCACTACCTGACCTGACAGCAGTCAGATGTCAGAATGCTGTTTTAACTTTTTCCGGAGAGCGTTTTCCTTATTTTTAGAAATCGAACGAATTTCTATGTACATTACCTATATAAAAATGTGAAACATTTTAATTTCAAAATTGCATGATATAGCCAAACAAGAAATTCAAAAACGAAGGTACGACGGGCTACACTCAGAAAGATACAAACTTACAAGGAAGTATAAGCTTGCAGATTGATCGATAAATCGTTTTGTTGGGATATAAAGTGAAAACCATGAAGATTGATTTATACTAGTGCGTATCTAATTGGTATCTGTACTTAAGAACCAGTTAATAATCAAGAGGATTAAGGAAAATGGCTGCGTTGATTATGAAAACTGCGTCTTGATACGAGACGGCATGGTCTAAGCATAGAACCTAATGGAATATAAAATAATGAAAAAGGAAAGCATCTTTTAAGCTTTTAAATTGTGATTGTAAAATGAGAAAAATCAGAATTGTGGGAAATTATTAGAGTAGAAAGCGGGGAATAACTACTGTTTCTGAGAATTCGCCAATTCTTTGTAATTTAAGAGGATTAAGGGCTTAGAGCTTGAGATTGGAGAGAGAGTTAAGTAGACAAGTCTCTCCTTGAGTTTCAAAAGCCCTTGTCTTGTCAATCTTAAACAAACCACAACTTGCCAAAAACAGCAAACACTTACGCGAGCTAGCAGACATTCTCTCATCATAGATTCTCGGCTATTTGTATTTTCACTTCAGAACAATATCCCAGATTCACTTTAGCGAATTGGCATTCCTTCGCAAAAGCTGAATCGTCTTAAAGTCTACTCTGTGGTGGATCGATCATTTTGATAGAATCTCCAGCCTTTCTACTTCCCTCTTTCTGCACAGCAGCTTACGTACTGTACTGCTATTTAGTTAGTTTGTTGCTTTAAAACATTACAGATTATAATCATTCCACTTCAAGCATCAACAAATTTCCTCTTCCTCTCTGAATCCCGTAGAATTGGCTTTTCTGGTTAAAATGTTTTGTTTAAATAAATACTTCTCCGTCCATACTACCCACTCGACATATTATCATCCAAACTTATTCACCATCACACAACAATGTCTAGGTATCTATAGTATACACATCCCCCGCCACATACTTTCAGCGTCAATACACATAAATGCACTTTACATTGCACCATCATCGCCCACCACTTTCAATACGATTTATTTGCTATGATAATTGTAAGAAACTACAACTATATCATTTTCTATTGTGGTATTCCTATACCAATATTTAAGTATCTCAGGATTTTGGCGAAAGTTTTCAGAATTACAGCCAAATATACAACATGAACTCAATGTGTAATACTCAGAAAGTTTCTTATGTACCTCTTCATATTATTTCCTAATCCTAATGATGTAGGGACTGCAATATTAGTTATCATATACTGTACAATGACTTTTTCAGATAATATAAACCTAATTACGTATGGGTAGGTATATACCTTTTCCCTGAATATATCCTTGATACTGTAAATTGCAAAAGAAAGTCATTACAATAGTAATGCGACATTTTTTAGCATATGAAAATAAGTCATT